>OZ023177.1:7755144-7766840 GCA_963678695.2 Diplodus puntazzo | reverse complement strand
GTCGTTTGTCAACATAAGGGCGAGACTCTGAGCACATTCCTACTTCACCTAACCCTCCCTGTGCCAATTTTTACCCAGGTCACCCTACTAACTCACCTTTACTATCTAGGCTTTCCTCTAGGCCAGGCTAAAATGGCCTAATTTTTTAGCTATTTAAACAACTACATTTTTAGAGCTTTCCAACCTTTCCTCCATGTTTTTTAATGTGCAATGACTAGCCAAATTTTCCATATGGTTTTTGTTTTGTCCAAACACAAAGTAGGGTGTTGCATTAAATCTTCCACAAATATGTTGGTAACTCACCATAAGTGTGAACCACACAAGTGTTTTTACCATCATATTAGCCTTTTTCTGGTAAGAAAATACAGATCTTTTATTTAATTTCCTCTTCACTCTGATTGGTTGCCACTTTGTGTCCTGTAGTGGGAAGAGGGAGATCACAGTCACTGGATCCCATCTGGACTTTGTAGAAGGGGTTGTACATGACCACGCCCCACACGAGGTCAAATCGCCCAAATCCAAAAACTCTCAGGTGGGTCTGAACAATGTTCCCCTGCATTGTTGTCTTACATTAATTATGTCATGTCACATCATATCAAGCTGCCTAACAGTACATCACATTGTATAGTGTATATATAATGTAAACCATGTAATTTTCAAGTATTATGTCATACATTACAGTAAGTACATGAACACATGCAGAGAGAAGCATGTCATATACTAAATCACACTTTGTTCTCTTACATTTCATGTCATACTGAGATGATCAGTTTTGTTACGTCGCAGTTTGTCATATTACATCATTAAGTTTCCTGTTTTTTTCATTGACATCACATTTATGTCTGATGTCGCATTAGCGTATGTTACTTTACTTCAGCCAGTGTCACTTTGTTTCCTTGTATTATTCTATATATCATCACCTCACATTACATGCGTAAGTTTACTATGTCATCATCATCACCATATCATACTATGCCATACACAGATGATATTATATTGTGCATATAACACCGAATGTTTCTAAACTTTTCTTCAGAGTCTAACCTACGACACACCTGCAGCTAAAACTAATGGGAAATTTATAAGCCATGTGTCACTGAAAGTAGCCAATCAAACTCTGGCCTGCTCACCAACAATAATCTACCATCCAGACCCTGAGTTCATTAGCTTTACAACTGCAAGGACAGGGGACGATGTTCGCGTCACAATACAGGTAATGCACTTTTTTTTTTTAGGACGCACACAAACATATTAGGCATGCATACTTCAATGGTCAGCCTTTTTAATTCTGTTTTCATTTCAGAAAAAGGCAGACAAACTGAACATGAAGATGACAGAGATACAAGTATGGGGTTTTCTGGATGAAAAACAATACGCCTGCATCATGGAGAACTTCGAAACCAGTAATGACACCGACTCTTTCACCTGTGAGATTCCCAAGCCACCTGATGCTAAATTTCAGAAGTTATTGGTAAATATCTCAATCACTTTACACTAAGCTCGCCTGTTGAGAAATAAAATGTATATGTTGATGTCATGATAGTTAAAACGGAATGATTTAGTAATAAATATGTCCTAAATTCAAAGTCTCAACAATATATTATTTAGCATGCAATAGTTACTAAACTTCTCTTCAGAATTTAATCTATGACAAACCGCAAACTAATGGGATTTTTACAATCAGAGTGATTCTGAAGGTAGCCAATGAAACTTCGGCCTACTCCACAATAATAAGCTACTATCCAAACCCTGAGTTCATCAGTTTCACTCTCATGAGAATAGGGGACGGTGTGCGCATGGCCATAGAGGTAGAATGTTTTTCCCACATTAATGAGCACATATGACATCTGTTACTAAGCGTTATCATTAATCTCTGTCATTTTAGAAAAAGTCAGACAAACTGAACATGACAGTGGCTGAGTTGTCAGTGTGGGGGGTTCAGGTTTTTTAAAACGATACCCCTACATCAGAGTTGCCAAAGAAACCAGTAACAAGTCTGACTTCTTTATCTGCGAAATTCAAAGGACAGTGTAGAATAGCAAAGTCCTCAGGAGTTATTCATGCAGTGGCTTTCAAATTGCCATGTTTACCTCGAGGCACTTATCACACACACATTAAATGTATTTGGACCCACTGCTCTGTCCCACTGTTAAATTCCTTTTTTAATAGCAGCATTGTTATTGTTTTCCAGATAACGTTTGGTGACAAGACAGTAACACTATGGCCTCCATCTCTAGTACAGCAGGTCATACTGATACTGCGTATGCTGCTGATACCCTGTGTTATTTTTGGTAAGTCATTCAGAAGACTGGATGTTGGTCCAATCAGTGTCATGGCTCTCTGATAGAGGTTTGAATTTATGCAACAGTACTATTGCACCAATATAACAAATTAAATTAATCTGAAAAATTTCCTCTTTACATTCTATATCATTGTGTATGATTATGTTAAATGTTTGTTTTCTAATGCTGTTCATAGAGTCGAGGCATCCCATTGTCTGTCTGTTTGGTTTGAATCATTAACCGTGTTTGTCTTTCAGTGCTGGTGATCATCTGTCGATGGCAAAAGAAGCTCACTGATGAGATGAACAACCATTAGGGGGGAACC
Source organism: Diplodus puntazzo (assembly GCA_963678695.2). Lineage (NCBI taxonomy): Eukaryota > Metazoa > Chordata > Actinopteri > Spariformes > Sparidae > Diplodus > Diplodus puntazzo. Next base: position 7,764,233 of record OZ023177.1, on the reverse strand, counting down.
TGGGGAACTTTTTTGCAACTCCATTATCAGAATGAATGTCATTCGTCTGGTTAATTGTGTTCTTCCTTGATGCCCATTGCACCACCTGTGGGTTACTGGAGTGAAGTTCACTCTTTTGTTTCCTTTGTCAAGGGAAGCAATCTTAAATGTACAGTGAGTGTAAGAGCGCTTCCTGCAGTGTTTAGTTTTGGACTTAACATATCTTGCGACATCAGCTGCTTATTGTTTTTCTTTATGTTGATGCCCATGTAAAAGATTCTGTGGCTTTTGTTGGTGAATACTGTTTACCTCAAAGTTACCAAGTAGACTAATAATTTTAAGTTGTTGAAATATCTTAGGTTGTACAACTTAAATTTAGCAGTCAACATTGATTTAAGTATTTATTTCAGACATGTATGTTTTTGTAAGACCATTAAACAACAAACCAACAAAAGAATAGCACATAAAAAACAGGCAATAGAAATTACATGTTCAATAAGGAGTAGGAACAAGTGTGAATTTATCTAATCCCATACCCTCTCCATTAATCTTCAGATAATAATTTTATCATAGGCTTCCTTTTTTAATTAAACTTAATTTTAAACTTATGAATACATACATACATACATACATACATACATACAAACATACATAAATATGTTATATATCCTTGAGCTGGTCATTCTGTGGTAATCATTTTCTGAGTAAAATCAACTTTTAAAATTGACAGTGCACCTACTACCACTCTAAATATTGTTTAAATCATTATAAACAATTAAGGGAAATACTTTGAGACTTTGCAGATTTTGTTCCCATTACGAAGAGCCAGACTAGCTGTTTCCCACTGTTTCCAGTGTATATGCTAAGCTAAGCTAACCTACTTGAGGCTTTAACTTCTTCTATACCATATAGACTTGAGGAGGGTATGAATCTTCTCATCCAACTCCCCCCAGAAAGCGCATAAGAGTATTTCCCCAAATCTCGAAATGTTCTTACAGCAACAGGCCGTTGAGTCTCTTTCTGATATCAACCCTGTACATACAGCCAGGCTACACATCAAGTAATGGTATTTTGGGTGGAAGAGTATTACTGAAGAACAATTAAAACATAAGCTAATAAAGTTCTGCCCATCTGGGTGTGAGCACAATTAAAGCCAATATATGAGATGGAATTATTTTAAGAAGTTTGGAATTCTTCATAAGTAACTAGCTTTTGTATGAGGACATGTAGAATATGCAGACAGTCTCCTGTCTGCACCCTGTAATTATTTCATATGTATTTGATGTCCCAGTATGAATTATTTTTGGGGCCCCTAAATGCAGATGTGTTTCCTGCTGTTTCTGTGTAAGCTTTTGCTTGTATCTGTCAATAATTACCCAGTAGACCTTTTTCTGTGGTAAAATATTTGCTCCGACAAAGTGAAAAAAACAATGGCTTCATCCAGAGAGGGCCAGGAATTCCTTTGCAAGGAATTGTAGAATTATTGTGCATTTACATTTTAGGGCATTCAGCAGACGCTTTTGTCTAAAGCGACTTACAGATATTCAAACACTGATGGCAGTGGCTGCTATTCAAGGTGCCAACCAGCACATCAGGAGCAGTTTGAGGTTCAGTATTTTGCGCAAGGACCTTCAACATGCAGACCAGGTGAACTGACCAGCGATATTTTTTCCAATACCGCCATATTTGTACAGATTTACACTTATTTTTCATATTGTACATCTCTGTCAATTAATAAAAATATTTTTTTTTCATGAAAACAAATGAGACTCATGTTCCTCAATGAAATATAAGGCTGGATGACGGATATAAGGTTTAACATTTATAGGAACATTGTAATTGCAATGAAAAAAAAATGTATATACAGGTCCTTCTCAAAAAATTAACATATTGTGATAAAGTTCATTGTTTTCCATAATGTAATGATAACTTTCATATATTTTAGATTCATTGCACACCAACTGAAATATTTCACGCTTTTATTGTTTTAATACTGATGATTTTGGCATACAGCTCATGAAAACCCAAAATTCCTATCTCAAAAAATTAGCATATCATGAAAAGGTTCTCTAAACGAGCTATTAACCTAATCATCTGAATCAACGAATTAACTCTAAACACCTGCAAAAGATTCCTGAGGCTTTTAAAAAACTCCCAGCCTGGTTCATTACTCAAAACCTCAATCATGGGTAAGACTGCCGACCTGACTGCTGTCCAGAAGGCCATCATTGACACCCTCAAGCAAGAGGGTAAGACACAGAAAGAAGAAGAAAGAAGAAAGAAATTTCTGAAAGAATAGGCTGTTCCCAGAGTGCCGCATCAGGGCACCTCAGTGGGAAGTCTGTGGGAAGGAAAAAGTGTGGCAGAAAACGCTGCACGACGAGAAGAGGTGACCGGACCCTGAGGAAGATTGTGGAGAAGGGCTGATTCCAGACCTTGGGGGACCTGCGGAAGCAGTGGACTGAGTCTGGAGTAGAAACATCCAGAGTCACCGTGCACAGGCGTGTGCAGGAAATGGGCTACAGGTGCCGCATTCCCCAGGTCAAGCCACTTTTGAACCAGAAACAGCGGCAGAAGCGCCTGACCTGGGCTACGGAGAAGCAGCACTGGACTGTTGCTCAGTGGTCCAAAGTACTTTTTTCGGATGAAAGCAAATTTTGCATGTCATTCGGAAATCAAGGGGCCAGAGTCTGGAGGAAGACTGGGGAGAAGGAAATGCCAAAATGCCTGAAGTCCAGTGTGAAGTACCCACAGTCAGTGATGGTCTGGGGTGCCATGTCAGCTGCTGGTGTTGGTCCACTGTGTTTTATCAAGGGCAGGGTCAATGCAGCTAGCTATCAGGAGATTTTGGAGCACTTCATGCTTCCATCTGCTGAAAAGCTTTATGGAGATGAAGATTTCATTTTTCAGCACGACCTGGCACCTGCTCACAGTGCCAAAACCACTGGTAAATGGTTTACTGACCATGGTATTACTGTGCTCAATTGGCCTGCCAACTCTCCTGACCTGAACCCCATAGAGAATCTGTGGGATATTGTGAAGAGAAAGTTGAGAGACGCAAGACCCAACACTCTGGATGAGCTTAAGGCCGCTATCGAAGCATCCTGGGCCTCCATAAGACCTCAGCAGTGCCACAGGCTGATTGCCTCCATGCCACGCCGCATTGAAGCAGTCATTTCTGCAAAAGGATTCCCGACCAAGTATTGAGTGCATAACTGAACATAATTATTTGAAGGTTGACTTTTTTTGTATTAAAAACACTTTTCTTTTATTGGTCGGATGAAATATGCTAATTTTTTGAGATAGGGATTTTTGGTTTTTCTTGACTTTTTTGCCAAAATCATCAATATTAAAACAATAAAAGGCTTGAACTACTTCAGTTGTGTGTAATGAATCTAAAATATATGAAAGTCTAATGTTTATCAGTACATTACAGAAAATAATGAACTTTATCACATGTTCACACTTTTGAGAAGGACCTGTATGTGTGTGTGTGTATATATATATATGTGTGTGTGTATATGTATATATGTATACATATATGTGTATATATATATATATGTATGTATATATATATATATATATATTCATAAAAGATTTTAGCAGTACTTTTCATATGATTTTAACACTGGTTGGGTCTAGTTGGTAGTTTAGAATAGGCAAAACCACAGACATACATCCTAGAACTGATGTGGTAAGGTATACACTCTGTTTGTAAAAGTTTCCACTGTAAGTGTTTGTGGTGTACTTAGATGTTGATTTGACTTTTCATAAGCAGTATAATGCACTTTTCGACATAAACCATTTCAGGAGTGTTTTTATGGCTTCATTAAACTGGCTGAAGCTCATTGTTTTTAAGTACACGGAGCATTTGTGCTCATATTGTGACAGTCCATTCTTTCCAGTTCAGCTTTGCCTTGCTGGATCCAGTGGATCTTAAACATGTGTACGTGCCATTTCAAAACCAGGTAGGCACATTACACCTGTATAAACACACATGAGGATTTACAATGTCTTATGTAAGTCATATTTTAAGGTGTTTTTGATTGCTTGTGTTTTGTTCCAGATTAAGCGTGTAGCTGTTTCAAACTGCAGCACATACACAAATGTGCAGGATTGTTGGTCTGCACAGGATCCATACTGTGTCTGGTGCGGCTCTGAGGGAAGGTCAGGGAAACAACATGTGCAGTTGAAACCAACCAGCAAGTATAAACAAGTATAAACATAATTTACTCTTCCTAGTTGCACATTTGAAGATCACCGCCAAGACTCACACTGGTTGTCCATTTTCAAGTTCAAGTTCTAGTTTTCAAGGACAACACTGGACAGGTCCAGATTATGTCCAAATTTTTAACAACAATCAGTTGTGACTGTCACCTGTTTCTCCTTTAAACACTCGCTTCCTTTCTCAGATCAACTGTATCTACTGTACCATAACGTGTTTTATTTGCACGTCAGGCCTGGCATTCACCATAAGAATTAGACCTGGGAGTCTTGTGACCAAGACTCTGACATTCACTGTATTATTTTCACTTAACAGGTATGCATGTCACAGTTAAGATTAGACTTGGGAAGACACGTTTGACTGAACAACTGAAGCTAACCAACTGTGCCGACATCATGGGACCGCCCACCTCTGTCCTGTAAGTATTCTACCACTGTCAAGACTCTAAGATATTTACTCTAGACAAATAATACCAAATAACTGGAGGATAGACAGAGGCACAATGAGTAACAGTCAGTCATGAATAGTCTATTTCATCAACTTAAACCAAACTTAACCAAAACAGAATCCCCAGTTATATAATTATCTTATAACATAGTGTGGGAAAGTCAGTGAAGTCAGTGGTATGTGAGTGCAGGTTGTGGTTAGGTGCAAGGTATAAATAAACTACATACATAGCCAGTGTGGTGTGTTTGTGTAGGAGAGCAGAGACAGTGGTTAGATTGCAGGCAGGACCTACACAACCAAGAACACACTGGCCACAACAGGTGTTGCAGATCTCCCTCATTAGTCATCTGCAGAGCAAGCAAACATGCATGTTAGTACCAGATCCAACCCTGAGATGAAACTTCGGGTCTCACAGGATCACCGATCAGCCACAGCATTACAAGGGTTTCTGCTCATTTACATACGTAGCAATGTGTTGAAGGAAACATGTTTTTAAACTGCGACAAAACAATCATCTCACAAAGACAGGTTCTGATGAACTCACTGTGGACTATCAGCACACAGCAGACACACACAGATAGCAACTAGCTTAAAAAAGTATTTAAGAGTATTTAGCAACTAAAGAGTCAGATATTTTACCAAATTAATTAATGTGTCCAAAATGCTAAATAAGACGGGAGTTATTGGAATGTACCTCTGACTAAAATATTTATCTGTTCTAGTGTTTGTGTTAAGCTAGTCTGTAATACACCTTAATAGACATTAAAACATAAGCTGCAGCCATCATGTGTGACCTTTACAATGACTGTCATGTATATCCACATAATTTTGTCTTTGCAGGACAGTGTTTGCCAAATCATGGAGTCAGGGATGAGCTTTTCTGTGAGTCTGAACATCTTCACTCACATGTTCTACTACTAAACTTCACACTACATTCACTCACAATTACAAAGGTGCAACAATTACAGGCACGCTTGAGGAGCAGTCCACCACTACTCTCCTGCCTGTTAGGTCGCACTCGGGGGTCGACACTTTTTGTCTGCCATGACGGCGGCGCGCCGGAGGTGCTACTGCTAACATGAGTTGTCCAAAAACAAACTCTGTGTACACAAACAATGTTCTCAATGCTCGTGTTCATGTGTAGAGACCCTGGTGATACTGCAAGCAAAGTTTCATGTTGTGTTGAGCCTTCTTAGTGTTTTAAAAATAGCGATTTTGATGCTAGCCTAAAAGTGCCCCTGAACCCCATTGAAAATTAGCTTGCCCAAAAACGAAACTACAGTAAATCTCAAAAGTGCCTCTTTCCTCATAGTTATGCTTTTACACGAAGGTTTGACTCATATTCAATCGTAAATAAAGCCTTGGTTGCTTTTTGGCAAGAGTTTCACTTTAAGTCGCCCCAATTATTAAAAATTAGTGTTTTTCATGAAAACTAATGAGACCCATGTTCCTCAATTAAGTATAAGACCGGATGACTTGAAGGTATTACATTTATAGGATCATTTTAATTGCAACCAAACATATTATATATACATATATGTACATATATACATATACATATATATACATATACATATATATACATATATATACATATATACATATACATACATATATACGTATACATATATATGTATATATGTATATATATGCACACCTCTTAGCCACAGCTGCCCATATTTTTACATATTTTGTGCATATTTTTCATATTGTACATCTCTGTCAATTATTAAAAAATTGTGTTTTTCATGAAAACAAATGAGATCCATTTTCCTCAATTAAGTATAAGGCCGGATGACTTGAAGGAATTACATTTATAGGATCATTTTAATTGCAATAAAAAATATTATATATACTTATATATACATATATATATACACACACATATATATACATATACATATATATATAATTGCATATATACTAGGGCTGTCAAACGATCAATTTTTTAAATCGCGATTAATCGCATTTTGTCCATAGTTAACTCGCGATTAATCGCAAATTAATCGCAATTTTTTTGGCACATTTTTTTCTGTTCTAAATGTACCTTAATGTATTTTTTTCATGTTCTTAATACTTTTAACAACATAAGAAAGGTCAAATATGCTTGCATTATGAAAATGTTTATTCAACACTTCAAATCATGCAGGAAAATAAATCCAGGGTTGTCTGCTTTTGGCGAGGGGGGGCGACGGGCTCTTTGCATCTGCCGTGTGTTTGGCTTGCAAGTGGTGTCCACTGACACTGCACGTTTTTATTCTTCGCCTTTTTCACGCAGTGTGCTGCTTTCTGTCAGTCAGTATCACACTGATGATCGCCATGGCTCCGGTGCAGCAAAACAATAAAAAGTACGACTTGAAATTCCAACCTTCTGTCGTGATATATTCAGAGGAAAACTCGGGAGAAGCAGCCGCTAGACGTTTCTCTGTCGACCCGAAGAGAGTGAGAGAAACGGAGCTTCAGCGTCTGTCCGAGGAGGACAGCAGCAGCGCCAGGCTGCCTGCTGGAGGGAGGAAGAAGGCTAGCGAGGAGCCTGAGATAAACATGCGGGGATGAGTTATCAGCAAACGGGCACGCCAACGGCGTTAAGAGGACGTTGCGTTAACGCGTTATTAACGCGTTAACTTTGACAGCCCTAATATATACATATATATACATATATACATATGTATATATATATGAATATGTATATATATATGTATATGTATACCAATTATGACTAAAGTTATTTTGCTCTTTGCACCTTTTCTCTCTTCTCTCTTGTAACAATTCAGGACTTTTTTTCACATTTTGTTGGACAGTGTTTTCTCCACATGTTTCAGGTTTACAGAAGGAGAAAACACCTAGAAGCCTTTTGTAACATTAAAAAGTTAGAGACTGACCCCATGATGTGTGTTCAGTGGATGGCTGCTGAGGGTTTTAACTCATTCTGTGTTCCTTTGTTGGGTTTCTTAGTATTGTGAAGTTGTTGGATATTTTTGCTCCAATTCAGCATTTCATCCCTTCTCCTTCTTTCTTTTATAAAAAAGTTAGTGAACTTATACATCCTTTTAATGCTGGAGTTACTGTTTCCCATAAAATCATTTATGGATTAGGAAGGATGCACACTGTTTCTTACAGTCAAAAAGAGGAAATTCCCTCGCCCCCCAATATCTGTCTGATCTCCTCCACCCCTATACCCAGTCTCGGACGCTGCGCTCATCGGGCACACAACAGCTCTCCATCCCTCACACCAAACTACAAACCCTCGCGACAGAGCCTTCTGTGTGACAGCCCCCCCTCTCTGGAACACTCTCCTAGCTGATAAGCCTTTAATAAGGCCAAATCAATCAACTTTTCTATGTCTTTATCTTATATATATTTTTTGTTTATCCATGTAGTCTTTGTTTTGTTTGTTCCACTCCACCAAGTTTCCTTGGGTTCCCTGAAAAACGCTATATAAATAAAATGGATTATTGTAATTGTCATTTTTATAAACCAAAAAATGGCTCTAACAGAGACAAAGAAACATGTTGATGTGCTGCACAACACTGTAATAAAACTGTCACAACTTAACTGTTGCCTGTAATTTTTAATCTTTTCCTGTATAATAATAAATGAAATGAAATAGCGTGGTGTTTTTTCAAGAGTCGTCAAGTTAATTAAATTGTAATCTGTTACTGTTGTTGAATTTTGTCATTATCATCATTAAAAACATCCACTTGTACATCGGCAAAAGCAATTAATTCAAGTTTGTGATTTAGGACGATTTTTAAAAAAAATAAAATCGATTTTCTCTTTAACTTGCTCCGCCGCCGCTCCTCATGGGCTCCCGTAGTTCATCTCCCCGCATTGGCTTTTCACAGAGAAACAACCACAACATGCAGCTAGCCAAGAGTTCGTTCCTAAAAAGGCACTGTCTCCTTAGTAGTTTGGTTTTGTGGCATCGGACCTCGAACAAATCATGGTCCGCTGCAAAGTGTGTTCAAAGGCTGTTGCAACTAAAGGCAGCGGATCGACACATTTATTTCAGCCTCTCAAACAGACGCACGTATCACATAAAAATATAAAAAGCAGCCAACATTAGCGGAATCATTTACGCGCGCTAAAGTGCCCTTCTTTTCGCCCCTGCCCTTCATAAAGTCTGCGCACGCCACTGAAAAAGAGACACATTCTTTTCAAGTGAGTTTGAAGGTGCACCGTTTAAAATGGCAGGGCAATTTTGTTAGAAATTAAGAGCATTAAAATAAATGCAATGCTTTTAATAATTAATTTGTAATTTGAAGTTTGTTCTTGAAAAGGAAAAAAAATCACTTAAAATCGTAAATCGAGTTTGGTGTGAAAAAATACGGAGATTCAATTTTTAGGCCACATCGCCCAGCCCTAGTAGAACATTTGGTGTACACCAGCTTTGTTTGTTCATGGAGAAAAGAAACAGAAACTTTGGAAAGATTTAATT
>OZ023177.1:7747644-7750144 GCA_963678695.2 Diplodus puntazzo | reverse complement strand
GGAGAGGACACTCATCTCCTGGGTCTTCTGCCTCCGTTGAAACCTGGCGGTAAGAGAAGATCATTTGTGTTAGATCAGTAGTTCTCAAATGGGGGTGCTAGTACCCTAGGTATTTGAAGGCTTTCCAGGGGGTACATGAGTGCTGCCAAATAATGTGCCTGACCTACCATTGAATGAGTGTCCTCTGATTTAGCTCAAAGAGCTGGAGCGTGGTCTCCGCCATCAGCCTTGGAGTGTTGAGCACCAGCTGCCGGATGTGGTGGTAGCTGTCACAGATTTTTGACCATCTGGGGGTGGAGACTCCAGACTTCTTGGTGGGCGACTTATGCAAACTGCACAGCTTGGTGCATATGGCCTCAACCAAGCGGCTGGTGCTGGGCCACTGTGCTGGACCCCCAGGATGTCCTATCAAGCAGCGCTTGACACTCTCCACACCCGGTGTGACTCCAGACCGCTTCGGAGCCTTAAAACGGCCACTTGTCAGGCGCACCTGATGGCGAGGCTGGTAATTCACACGCTGCTTGTCAACCTCAGGGAGAGCTGTCCAAAGCTGGACGATCTGAGTCACCTGCAGCTCTGTGAAATAAGAATCAATTAATTGTGATTGAGTGTACATATTTCTTAATCTGAGTTTATTGGTATACACCACAAAATTTCTTGTCATGGGATTAAAGCCAGCTATATCTATATCTATATATATATCTATATATATAGATATATATCTATATATATAGATATATATCTATATATATATCTATATATATAGATATATATCTATATATATATATCTATATATATAGATATATATCTATATATATAGATATATATCTATATCTATATCTATATCTATATACATACATATATATACATATATATATATATAAAACTACTTTTATATTTTATATATATTACTACTTACTAAACTACTTTTAACCTTCCTATTCCCCCTTTGTCTTTCATGTTTGCTTTCTTGGTCACTGTATAATTTTTCTCTTCTCTTTCATTGGTACTCTATTTCTTCTCCCTTGCTCGTCAACTGACCATATCTGTCTAGCCATGCTTTCCTACTATACAAATTGAAATAATTAAAAATGTACTTGAATAAGACTATAGAATCAGATTTGTATTTACTTGACATGACTGATTGATGGGTGGATGGATGGATGTAAAATCCTCAAGGTGCGGTTTGTACTTTTCATAACCAGATGTTGTGAAAATCTACACACTGGCTTCTCATCTCTCTCCCTCTATCTCTAACATGTATATGTGTTAAAGTGCTGGGAAACTTACATGTTACACAATAATAAGCAGACCACTTCTCTACAAGTCAGATGTGTATGGTTAAATATGTAATGCATGCTATGTGTGTACATTTATGTGTAAATAAAACCCTGAAATAACATTTTAACCCTTTACTATATTCACAAATAATACTATACTGGCACATTAATAGGTTATTGGTGGATTTGTCAACTCTGTCAGCTTATGGGTCAACTCCGTCAGACATGGAACCTGACGGAGTTTACGTCTGACGGTGTTGACGTAAGGGCATGTATTTTACCTCCAAAACATACATTGTACACTGCAGCTATAGTTGTTCCTCAGTTGCTAGCTGTCCCAATAACCTCACTAAAATGCTTGAATTTAATCAGGTGTCTTAACAGAAAGATGGTATTGGCATAGTCCGGCTGTGACCATAGAAATATTGACACTGTTTGTCTAAAATATCAAACAATGTAAAACATATCAGAGCCTGTGTGGTAGTTTTGCATTCACCACAGGCAGGGAGATGAAAAGGGGTCCTCAGGAATATAGCTGACCAAGCTTAAACAGATTTCCCCCCCAAAGATAAAAAAGTATATTCTAAAAATCACATAGTTATATACAATTCCTTTAGATTTAACTTTGTAACTATATCAATCACTATATATCATTATATTATATATATTAGACTTTTCTGTGTAGGATATGTTTTGTCCCGTCTCTCAAGAATCAGTGATATATGGACATATAGCTACATAGCCTAACGTTACATACATACATACAGTTTATCGTTCATACAGACCGGAATACAGTTTATTGTCCATATGGGCGTATTGTACAGTTCCGTATTGACATTTGTAATAGTATTAATAAATCATTGCTCTTAACACACCTGTGCCTACAACCGACTTAGTGAGTTGCTGTGATTTTGGTGACGGTCCGTTTTTGGCCATTTTCGGCCATTTTCGGCCATTTTGTACCGCTACCGTTATTTCATTCGATCATATATTTTATATTAACTTTAGCGACACCCTTTTCTCTTTATTTACTGTCGAAAACCTTAAAAGTTTACGTTCAATAACAGAGTAATACACTACTTACCAAAGCACAGACGGATTGTCATAGAGAGAAAGCGATGGCGAGAGCGGGCGGGTTTAAATGTAACGTTAAGCGTCAGCGGGAGGAACGTGATTGGTCAAAAGTAAGCCCACGGGGACGAACGTGATTGGCTGATGTG
>OZ023177.1:7533134-7747544 GCA_963678695.2 Diplodus puntazzo | reverse complement strand
TGATCTTTTATTTAATTTCCTCTTCACTGATTGGTTGCTACTTTGTGTCCTGTAGTGGGAAGAGGGAGATCACAGTCACTGGATCCCACCTGGACTTTGTAGAAGGGGTTGTACATGACCACGCCCCACGCGAGGTCAGATCGCCCAAATCCAAAAACTCTCAGGTGGGTCTGAACAATGTTCCCCTGCATTGTTGTCTTACATTGATTATGTCATGTCACATCAAATCAAGCTGCCTAACAGTACATCACATTGCATCATAACATGTATAGTGTATATATAATGTAAACCATGTAATTTTCAAGTATTATGTCATACATTACAATAAGTACATGAACACATGCAAAGAGAAGCATGTCGTATACTTAATCACACTTTGATCATCTCAGTATGACATGAAATGTAAGAGAACAGTTATGTCGCAGTTTGTCATATTACATCATTAAGTGTCCTGTTTTATTCACTGACATCACATTTATGTCTGATGTCGCATTAGCGTATGTTATTTTACATCAGCCAGTGTCACTTTGTTTCCTTGTATTATTCTATATATTATCACGTCACATTACATGCATAAGTTTACTATGTCATCATCATCACCATATCATACTATGCCATACACAGATAATATTATATTGTGCATATAACACCGAATGTTTCTAAATTTCTCTTCAGAGTCTAACCTACGACACACCTGCAGCTAAAACTAATGGGAAATTTATAAGCCATGTGTCACTGAAAGTAGCCAATCAAACTCTGGCCTGCTCACCAACAATAATCTACCATCCAGACCCTGAGTTCATGAGCTTTACAACTGCAAGGACAGGGGACGATGTTCGTGTCACAATACAGGTAATACATATTTTTTTTAGGACGCACACAAACAAAAACATATTAGGCATGCATACTTCAATGGTCAGCCTTTTTAATTCTGTTTTCATTTCAGAAAAAGCCAGACGAACTGAACATGAAGATGACAGAGATAGAAGTATGGGGTTTTCTGGATGAAAAACAATACACCTGCATCATGGAGAACTTAGAAACCAGTAATAACACCGACTCTTTCACCTGTGAGATTCCCAAGCCACCTGATGCTAAATTTCAGAAGTTATTGGTAAATATCTCAATCACTTTACACCAAGCTCGCCTGTTGAGAAATAAAATGTATATGTTGATGTCATGGTAGTTACAATGGAATGATTTAGTAATAAATATGTCCTAAATTCAAAGTCTCAACAATATATTATTTAGCATGCAATAGTTACTAAACTTCTCTTCAGAATTTAATCTATGACAAACCGCAAACTAATGAGATTTTTACAAGCAGAGTGATTCTGAAGGTAGCCAATGAAACCTCAGCCTGCTCCACAATAATGAGCTACTATCCAAACCCTGAGTTCATCAGTTTCACTCTCATGAGAATAGGGGACGGTGTGCGCATGGCCATAGAGGTAGAATGTTTATCCCACATTAATGAGCACATATGACATCTGTTACTAAGCGTTATCATTAATCTCTGTAGTTTTAGAAAAAGTCAAACTGGACATGACAATGGCTGAGTTGTTAATGTGGGAGATTCAGGTTTTTAAAACGATACCCCTGCATCATAGATGCCAAAGAAACCAGTAACAAGTCTGACTTCTTTATCTGCGAAATTCAAAGGACAGTACAGAATAGCAAAGTCCTCAGGAGTTATTTAGTTTTCATGCAGTGACTTTCAAATTGTCATGTTTACGTCGAGGCACTTATCACAAACACATTAAATGTATTTGGACCCACTGCTCTGTCCCACTGTTAAATTCCTTTTTTAATAGCAGCATTGTTATTGTTTTCCAGATAACGTTTGGTGACAAGATAGTAACACTATGGCCTCCATCTCTAGTACAGCAGGTCATACTGATACTGCGTATGCTGCTGATACCCTGTGTTATTTTTGGTAAGTCGTTAAGAAGACTGGATGTTGGTCCAATCAGTGTCATGGCTCTCTGATAGAGGTTTGAATTTATGCAACAGTACTATTGCACCGATATAACAAATTAAATTAATCTGAATAATTTCCTCTTTACATTCTATATCATTGTGTATGATTATGTTAAATGTTTGTTTTCTAATGCTTTTCATAGAGTCGAGGCATCCCATTGTCTGTCTGTTTGGTTTGAATCATTAACTGTGTATGTCTTTCAGTGCTGGTGATCATCTGTCGATGGCAAAAGAAGCCCACTGATGAGATGAACAACCATTAGGGGGGAACCTGGGGAACTTTTTTGCACCTCCTTTATCAAAATGAATGTCATTCATCTGGTTAATTGTGTTCTTCCTTGATGCCCATTGCACCACCTGTGGGTTACTGAAGTGACATTCACTCTTTTGTTTCCTTTGTCAAGGGAAGCAATCTTAAATGTACAGTGAGTGTAAGAGCGCTTCCTGCAGTGTTTAGTTTTGGGCTTAACATATCTTGCGACATCAGCTGCTTATTGTTTTTCTTTATGTTGATGCCCATGTAAAAGATTCTGTGGCTTTTGTTGGTGAATACCGTTTACCTCAAAGTTACCAAGTAGACTAATAATTTTAAGTTGTTGAAATATCTTAGCTTGTACAACTTAAATTTAGCAGTCAACATTGATTTAAGTATTTATTTCAGACATGTATGTTTTTGTAAGACCATTAAACAACAAACCAACAAAAGAATAGCACATAAAAAACAGGCAATAGAAATTACATGTTCAATAAGGAGTAGGAACAAGTGTGAATTTATCTAATCCCATACCCTCTCCATTAATCTTCAAATAATAATTTTATCATAGGCTTCCTTTTTTAATTAAACTTGTGAATACATACATACATACATACATACATACATACATACATACATACATACATACATACATACATACATACATAAATATGTTATATATACTTGAGCTGGTCATTCTGTGGTAATCATTTTCTGAGAAAAATCAACTTTTAAAATTGACAGTGCACCTACTACAAGTGGTGTCAACAATAATCGATTCGGCGATGCATTGCAATGTGGGGCATGCACGATTCAGCATCGATGCGGCAACGTGCCATAATCGATTATGTCACTGTTTATTTTCTGGCCTTGAGTGGACAATAAAGTTGTAAAGTTTCAATTACTTCCGGGGGCATTTCCGGAGCAACGTTGCAATGACATGCGCAGCCTGTAGCTACATGCTAAGCGGCAGCACTAGCTAGCATAACAACAACAGTATCGGGGCCGTCCCAGTGTGAACGGATAATCCGGAAGCGCGGAGCGAGGGCGTGTCGGTCTGACAGTCTGATAACTACACAGGTCCTTCACTCAACTAAATACAGAGAAATGTCCCACAAAGCAACGTTACAGGACCGAACAAGAGTAACGTAGTCATTGTAACTGTCTTTAGCAACTTATATGAGGAAAACAAATACCGCAGCTGTTCAGCGTCCGTCCTCCTGCCTGTCCTCCCGACTCTTCCTCACATTTCTGCTCCAAAAACAGCGCCTGTCATCGGCAAAAAACTTTAACTCACCGAGTGTTTGTGACGAAAATAAATCACCGCGACTGTCAGCTCTCCCGACGGAGACTTCAGGGAACTTTCCCCCAGAAAACAGCCTCCGTCCCCACGAGTGACAGAGTCAGACAGCGTCCTGTTTACTGATGGTGATTATGTATAATAATGTAGTTTAGCGCTAAAAACTTAACAAAATTAAGTCACTTTCCAGGATGTTTGGTGGGTCAGGATCTCAATCACTACACATTATAACAGCATCCATTTGATTATAAACTGTCCGCGAGTTTGGATTAACAGAGGGGACCACCTGGGGAAACAGGAGAGTGATAATACACACATAGCAGCCAATAAAATCTGTTGTTCAATATCTGACTGCTTGTATTGCCTCATGACTGATGAAACATTTGCCTTGTTGTGTGCAGTAGAATTTTGATGCATCGCAATGCATCGTAGAATCGTATTGAATCGAATCGTTACCTGGTGAATCGTAATCGAATCGAATCGTGAGGGCAGTGCCAATGCACACCCCTACCTACTACCACTCTAAATATTATTTAAATCATTATAAACAATAAAAGGAAATACTTTGAGACTTTGCAGATTTTGTTCCCATTACGAAGAGCCAGACTAGCTGTTTCCCACTGTTTCCAGTGTATATGCTAGGCTAAGCTAACCTACTTGAGGCTTTAACTTCTTCTATACCGTATAGACTTGGGGAAGGTATCAATCTTCTCATCCAACTCCCCCCAAAAAGCGCATAAGAGTATTTCCCCAAATCTCGAAATGTTCCTACAGCAACAGGCCGTTGAGTCTCTTTCTGATATCAACCCTGTACATACAGCCAGGCTACACATCAAGTAATGGTATTTTGGGTGGAAGAGTATTACTGAAGAACAATTAAAACATAAGCTAATAAAGTTCTGCCCTTTTGGGTGTGAGCACAATTAAAAGCCAATATATGAGATGGAATGTATTTTTCCAACAGAGTGAAAGTGCCATAAGTAGTTTGAATTCTTCATAAGTAACTAGCTTTTGAGGACATGTAGAATATGCATGTTGGTCTCCTGTCTGCACCCTATAATTATTTCATATGTATTTTATGTCCCAGTATGAATTATTTTTGGGGCCCCTAAATGCAGATGTGTTTCCTGCTGTTTCTGTGTAAGCTTTTGCTTGTATCTGTCAATAACTACCCAGTAGACCTTTTTCTGTGGTAAAATATTTGCTCTGACAAAGTGAAAAAAACAATGGCTTCATCCAGAGAGGGCCAGGAATTCCTTTGCAAGGAATTGTAGAATTATTGTGCATTTACATTTTAGGGCATTTAGTAGGATCAGTTTGAGGTTCAGTATTTTGTGTAAGGACACTTCAACATGCAGACCAGGGGAACTGAACCAGCGATATATTTTCCATATACCGCCCATATTTTTACATATTTTACACTTATTTTTCATATTGTACATCTCTGTCAATTAATAAAAATAAATGTTTTTCATGAAAACAAATGAGACTCATGTTCCTCAGTGAAATATAAGGCTGGATGACAGATATAATGTTTAACATTTATAGGATCATTTTAATTGCAATAATATATATATATATATATATATATAGATAGATAGATATAGATATAGATATATGTATATATATGCACATATATATATATATACACACACATATATATATATATATATATATATATAGTCATAAAAGATTTTAGCAGTACTTTTCATATGACTTACCACTGGTTGGGTCTAGTTGGTAGTTTAGAATAGGCAAAACCACAGACATACACAGCCTTACAGAGTCATCACATGATTCGACCAGAGGCAGAAATAGCTGTTTCCTTGAACTGATGTGGTAAGGTATACACTCTGTTTGTAAAAGTTTCCACTGTAAGTGTTTGTGGTGTACTTAGATGTTGATTTGACTTTTCATAAGCAGTATAATGCACTCTTCGACATAAACCATTTCAGTGTTTTTATGGCTTCATTAAACTGGCTGAAGCTCATTGTTTTTAAGTAATGCTTAAATGCATTAAATGATTAATGCAAATGCTCCGTCATTTGTACTCATATTGTGACAGTCCATTCTTTCCAGTTCAGCTTTGCCTTGCTGGACCAGCGGATCTTAAACATGTGTACGTGCCATTTCAAAACCAGGTAGGCGCATTACACCTGTATAAACACACATGAGGATTTACAATGTGTTATGTAAGTCATATTTTAAGGTGTTTTTGATTGTGTTTTGTTCCAGATTAAGCGTGTAGCTGTTTCAAACTGCAGCACATACACAAATGTGCAGGACTGTTGGTCTGCACAGGATCCATACTGTGTCTGGTGCGGCTCTGAGGGAAGGTCAGGGAAACAACATGTGCAGTTGAAACCATCCAGCAAGTATAAACAAGTACAAACATAATTTTCTCAAGTTCAAGTTTTCAAGGACAACACTGGACAGGTCCAGATTATGTCCAAATTTTTAACAACAATCAGTTGTGACTGTCACCTGTTTCTCCTCTAAACACTCGCTTCCTTTCTCAGATCACACTTACAATCCAGACACACGTGACCGTGGGTTCTGAGGTGCTGGATAACTTCACCTGTCAATTCTCTGCAAGTTCCAGTCAGCTTTGTATCAGGAATAACCCTCCTCCTCAGTTCCCACAATGCACCTGCATCCTAAAAAACAGCACACTTCCTACTGAAGGTCAGTGACTTTTGAATTCTCAAAGAATATTTCATTACAATACTGTACGTCAAACTTTGTCATTGACCCTTGTATTCACATGATTTTCAGTAAGAGTGACATGTAAATTTCATGGTAAGTAGATGGTAATTACACAGTAGCATATTTGGAAATTCTCTGAAATGACTCCCCAAATACCACAAAAAATACTGCAAGTCAGTGGAGTGAGTCGCATTTGTTAACCATTTACATTCTCATCAAATTAAACATTCACCAATCAGTCTCTCTTTCTTTTTCACACATATAGATACACACAGAGATATGCAGTTATTTTAAAGTATTGTTAACTTTTTCCTGTTCCTTATTTACAGACTTTAATGATGTATTGTTGTCTCATAATGCAGAAAAAGTTACATATAACTTGAAGGATGTGAAGACAATATTAATAGGCCTCAATGTGTAATTAAGGAATGAAACTTTAAAAACTTGATTCTTGACTGTGAAGTTGTTTTTGTCGGTAATTAGCATTATGTGGTGGCTAACAATAAATAAAAAGACATTTAGGTACATTTGTTCTAAAGCTGAGCTGATCTGATGAAGTTACAGAAATTGGTAAGGCTGTAAATGGTTAAAAATGTACTTCAATTTACTGACCTGTATGAGTTTGAAAGAAACCAGTTCGAAATTAAGCTGTGACAACTCACTACAAGTAGTGCTGAGGGGAAGTACAACAGAAACTAGCTGGAAAATTAAGATGACATAAACTTCAGATTAGAAACTAGTTGGAATTTTCCTGAAGATATATTGAAGGAATTTTACTGATTACTTACTAACTGCATATTGGAAAATAGCACATTGTTATTATTAAATCATGTTGGGGTTTTCAATTAATCTTTATGTAATTACTGTGGTGATGGGGGGTAATTAACACCTAAAATTAGGTTTTATTTCTTATCTTTTTATTGAGGAATTGAAGAGAAACAGGTGTTTGTCCACAAAAGGAGAGGAATCATTAGCTTTACATTTCTAGATAACTGCTGCTAAAGACAAGAGTTAGTAAGCTATTGCTTACCAGGAAATAGAACAACTTGCCTAAAAAGGCAAGAAATGGGCAAGATTTCCTTGCCGTATGAGCAGACAAAACTGTCATCATCACAGAGGATGTTTTCACAAACCGTCCACGGCAAGAGCAAAATACATCCAGGAATAATAATGGAAGGGCTCTACATATGCTAGAGGTGGAAACATTTCTACCAGCCGTTCATTTGTGATGCCTCAACATGTATACTGCTAAAACTGTGACCAAGAGCTTTTCTACTGTACCATAACGTGTTTTATTTGACATCAGGCCTGGCATTCACCATAAGAATTAGACTTGGGAGTCTTGTGACCAAGACTCTGACATTCACTGTATTATTTTCACTTAACAGGTATGCATGTCACATTTAAGATTAGACTTGGGAAGACACGTTTGACTGAACAACTGAAGCTAACCAACTGTGCTGACATCATGGGACCGCCCACCTCTGTCCTGTAAGTCTTACCACTGTCAAGACTCTAAGATATTTACTCTAGACAAATAATACCAAATAACTGGAGGATAGACAGAGGCACAATGAGTAACAGTCAGTCATGAATAGTCTATTTCATCAACTTAAACCAAACTTAACCAAAACAGAATCCTCAGTTATATAATTATCTTATAACATAGTGTGTGAAAGTCAGTGAAGTCAGTGGTATGTGAGTGCAGGTTGTGGTAAGGTGCAAGGTATAAATAAACTACATACATAGACTGTGTGGTGTATCTGTGTAGGAGAGCAGAGACAGTGGTTAGATTGCAGTCAGGACCTACACAACCAAGAACACACTGGCCACGACAGGTGTTGCAGATCTCCCTCATTAGTCATCTGCAGAGCAAGCAAACGTGCATGTTAGTACCAGATCCAACCCTGAGATGACACTTCGGGTCTCACAGGATCACTGATCAGCCACGGCATTACAAGGGTTTCTGCTCATTTACATATGTAGCAATGTGTCAAAGGAAACACGTTTTTAAACTGCGACAAAACAATCATCTCACAAAGACATTAAAATGTTTAAACAGCTGAGCACCAACTGTGAAAATGGGAAGCCTAATCACGGAGAAACTCTACATTTGTTGTATAATAGCCGTTTACTCAGTGCCTGAATTCTTTTCTTTACCTCTCAGCTGCTGTATATCCTTCAGCAATTCGTATGGACATACAACTGAAAAAGCTTCCTGAGTTCTCTCAGCGAGGACGCACTGAATCTAGAGCACTCTCTCTGCATCTGTTGAATTGTTATGGAATTTATTATCTATTCATTATCTACAGGAGGCTTCTCTAAGATTTATACTAGAGCTACATGTATGCTCAATTAACGCATACTACATTTAAACATCCATGGCACATCCCCATATTAATGAAGAGTCAATAAAATCAGAATGGCGACGACAAAGACATGCTGAACTTCACTTTGATGTCATGTTAGCCACAAACAGCTGTTTGCAGTGAAAAGTTCTGATGAACTCACTGTGGACTATCAGCACACAGCAGACACACACAGATAGCAACTAGCTTAAAAAAGTATTTAGGAGTATTTAGCAACTAAAGAGTCAGATACTTGCCTCAGGAGAGCGTGGAGACCAAAATAGATCTAAATGCCTGTTACAAAATATGTCTCATTTTCATTTTTTACCAAATTAATTAATGTGTCCAAAATGCTAAATAAGACAGCTTGGAGTTTTTGGAATGTACCTCTTATTAAAATGTTTACCTGTTCTAGTGTTTGTGTTAAGCTAGTCTATAATACACCTTAATAGACATTAAAACATAAGCTGCAGCCATCATGTGTTACCTTTACAATGACTGTCATGTATATCCACACAATTTTGTCTTTGCAGGACAGTGTTTGCCAAATCATGGAGTCAGGGATGAGCTTTTCTGTGAGTCTGAACATCTTCACTCACATGTTCTACTACTTACTCTCCTACCTATTAGGTCGCACTCGGGGATCGACACTTTTTGTCTGCCATGACGGCAGCGCGCCCGAGGTGCTACTGCTAACATGAGTTGTCCAAAAACAAACTCTTTGTACACAGACAATAGTCTCAATGCTCGTGTTCATGTGTAGAGACCCTGGTAATACTACAAGCAAAGTTTCATGTTGTGTCGAGCCTTCTTAGTGTTTTAAAAATAGCGATTTTGATGCTAGCCTAAAAGTGCCCCTGCACCCCATTGAAAATTAGCTTGCCCAAAAACGAAACTACAGTAAATCTCAAAAGTGCCTCTTTCGTCGTAATTATGCTTTTACACGAAGGTTTTACTCATACTCAATCGCAAATAAAGCCTCGGTTGCTTTTTGGCGAGAGTTTCACTTTAAGCTGCCCCAATTACTCAAAATTAGTGTTTTTCATGAAAACAAATGAGACCCATGTTCCTCAATTAAGTATAAGACCGGATGACTTGAAGGTATTACATTTATAGGATCATTTTAATTGCAACAAAAAATATTATATATACATATATATACATATACATATACATATATATATACATTAGAGTTCTCAACGGGCCTGAAAATTACAGCCCGACTCGACCCGGCCCGCCGGTTTTAAGCCCGAACCCGACGCAGCCCGACACACCAACATGAATTGTCTGAAAGGAAAGGTGACGCGAGCCAGGAGACAGGTGCTGCGTCACCGTCAGCAGCACCACCCGCTCCCGCTGCAAAGAAGACACCGCGCTTCGACCAGTGGGAAAATATATTCGGAGAGACGGAAACAGACTGTTTCCCCACTCCTCGAAAAGCAAGGGTGAATTCACCTGTGGCAAGTTTACTTTTAGCCAATTCCATCTTCTCCAGCCAGGCTGTAGGCGCGAGTACGTCACGCAGCGGCGTCAGTTCTGCGTCTGCCCCTCCGCATGAAGCAGCAGCCAGACTCACTCTTCTCCACGCCTGAGCAGCAATGATTCACAACAGGCTATATAATTTACAACCAGCAAGAAATGTGTTTTATGAAATGTGTTTTATAAAAAAGGAAGCCCGAGGCCCGACCCGACCCGGCTCACTTGCGCATCTTTTCGGCCCGAACCCGGCCCGAACCTGCGGGTCCGGTCGGGTTTGTCGGGCCGGCCCGACCCGTTGAGAACTCTAATATATATATATATATATATATATATATATATATATATATATTAGAGGCTGATGTGTATGTATGTATATATATGCATATGTATGTACATGTATATATACATATATACGTATACATACATATACATATACCCATACGTATATATGTATATATATGCACACCCCTGATCCACAGCCGCCCATATTTTTACATATTTTGTGCATATTTTTCATATCGTACATCTCTGTCAATTATTAAAAATTTGTGTTTTTCATGAAAACAAATGAGATCCATTTTCCTCAATTAAGTATAAGGCCGGATGACTTGAAGGTATTACATTTATCGGATAATTTTAATTGCAATAAAAAATATATACAAATATATATATAATTGCATATATAAATATATAGATATATATATGTATATCTATATGTATGTACTATATATGTATATATATGTTTATATATACCAATTATGACTTCAGTTATTTTGCTCTTTGCACCGTTTCTCTCTTCTCTCTTGTAACAATTCAGGACTTTTTTTCACATTTAGTCCGACAGTGTTTTCTCCACGTTTCAGGTTTACAGAAGGAGAAAACACCTAGAAGCCTTTTGTAACATTAAAAAGTTAGAGACTGACCTCATGATGTGTGTTCAGTGGATGGCTGCTGAGGGTTTTAACTCATTCTGTGTTTCCTCTGTTGGGTTTCTTGTGAGGTTGTTGGATATTTTTGTTCCAATTCAGCATTTCATCAGAGCCTTCTGTGTGACAGGCCCCCCTCTCTGGAACACTCTCCTAGCTTTAATAAGGCCTATCAGCTCTAGATCCACCCCCCATGTTTATCCATGTAGTCTTTGTTTTGTTTGTTCCACTCCACCAAGTGTCCTTGGGTACCCTGAAAAACGCTATATAAATAAAATGGATTATTATTATTATCATTATTATAAACCAAAAAATGGCTCTAATGGAGACAAAGAAACATGCTGTTGATGTGCTGCACAACACTGTAATAAAACTGTCACAACTTAACTGTTGCCTGCAACTTTGAATCTTTTCCTGTATAATAATAAATGAAATGAAATAGCATGGTGTTTTTTCAAGAGTCGTCAAGTTAATTAAATTATAATCTGTTACTGTTGTTGAATTTTGTCATTATCATCATTAAAAACATCCACTTGTACATCCACTTGTACATCGGCAAAAGCAATTAATTCGAGTTTGTGATTTAGGACGATTTTTAAAAAAAAATTAAATCGATTTTCTCTTTAACTTGCTCCGTCGCCGCTCCTCATGGGCTCCCGTAGTTCATCTCCCCGCATTGGCTTTTCACAGAGAAACAACCACAACATGCAGCTAGCCAAGAGTTCGTTCCTAAAAAGGCACTGTCTCCTTAGTAGTTTGGTTTTGTGGCATCGGACCTCGAACAAATCATGGTCCGCTGCAAAGTGTGTTCAAAGGCTGTTGCAACTAAAGGCAGCGGATCGACACATTTATTTCAGCCTCTCAAACAGACGCACGTATCACATAAAAATATAAAAAGCAGCCAACATTAGCGGAATCATTTACGCGCGCTAAAGTGCCCTTCTTTTCGCCCCTGCCCCTCATAAAGTCTGCGCACGCCACTGAAAAAGAGACACATTCTTTTCAAGTGAGTTTGAAGGTGCACCGTTTAAAATGGCACGGCAATTTTGTTAGAAATTAAGAGCATTAAAATAAATGCAATGCTTTTAATAATTAATTTGTAATTTGAAGTTTGTTCTTGAAAAGGAAAAAAAATCACTTAAAATCGTAAATCGAGTTTGGTGTGAAAAAATACGGAGATTCAATTTTTAGGCCACATCGCCCAGCCCTAGTAGAACATTTGGTGTACACCAGCTTTGTTTGTTCATGGAGAAAAGAAACAGAAACTTTGGAAAGATTTAATTACATGAAAACTGCAACAAATACAAGAAATAATCAAGATATAGAAAAATAGATTTTTTCACACAACAGTATCCATTACTTCAATAAACAGCATTTAAGTAACAACTAAGCTAAAGTAAACTTTACAATACAATTGTCAATTACCATTATCAACTATTTACAATATATGTAACTTTTCTTTTTCAAATGTAGAAATTTTGAGTTACCATACTATTCACAGTAAACAGGATGATATATTAATACAAAGAATATTTCAAACTATTTACAATTTCACTATTGTTTATTTACAATTTATGACACGCTATATTATGTCTTGTGAATGGGCTTAAGAGGCAAATTCAAGTTAGCAAAGCTAATGTCTAAAAGTGGTGAAGATAAAAATACGTATTCGTATGACAACCCGAAACTATATTTGTTTATGAATTTAAAGGATTTGGTAGAAATATTCTGCTTCAAAATCATTCATAAACTTACGTTATCAAAAAGCCCCATTCATTCATCGGTAGCATGAATGTCAGCAAACGCGACAAAAAGCAAAATGTTAGTCATATAATTTAACACAACTGGTGAAATTACTTTTCTAAATAAAGTTTTAATGTGTACAGTAGTGTGATAAATGTGTAAATACTCGCCATTTCACTTCTGTTGTCACTGTCACTCGCCAAACTTCGCCTCGAAAACGACGAAGGTTACTGGAAACTTCCCGGCTTCTTTCGGCTTCGCTCGGATTGCTCGGCTCCGTCCAACATTTTCTCCGTCGTCATTGGTCAAATGTTGGAGGTGGGCGAAGGTGATTGGTTGGGAAGGGTTAATGTTGGACGGTAGCCTCTGTTATGCACCAGTCAGGATGGCCGAGCGGTCTAAGGCGCTGCGTTCAGGTCGCAGTCTCCCCTGGAGGCGTGGGTTCGAATCCCACTTCTGACAGATAACTTTTTTTCGCTGTAGCGAAAGTACTCAGAAATTCTACCACAGGGGAGGAAAGATTACTAAAATTATAATAATAAAAACTATGTATAAACGAGAACAACACAAATTTAGAAATTTACATTTTACTAGAATATTTCCATATATACAGTATAATAAATAATGCTACAAGGGATTTATATCTACGATTTTATATTCCTTGTATGTTTCAGCCTTTTAATGTTTCTTCTTTTAGTGCAACTTTTACATTGTTAGTTCTATATTATCGTTTAATTTCTGATGTAAATATTTGAGTATCTGTTTATACGTGTTCCTTTAGTGTGTAGCATGGAGGAGCCACAACTGCGTTCAATTGTGCAATCCCATTGCAGGTTGGGAAATGAAAGCAAATTTCAATACCATGAACATAAATGGCAGAAGAAACCCGTCATGGAGGGCTTTTGAGGATTTGTAGTGACTGACTTGTTTCTCAGTGGCGTATTAGCTCCACCATCTGGTGGAGCTCTTGAGCCAAGAGTGCTTGACTCTTTGGGCTTTTCTCATTTTTTGAGGAGAATATGTGTGAAGTTTTCAAATGTACAGAGTTAAGACAAGTTAGAAAATGTGTGTATCCCCTCTTCAGTCAGTCTAAGTTAATTATTAGTTAGTTAAATTATAACTAATACCCTGGTTGGAATACACAGCAAGTAATTTTTTTTGTCCATATGACCACCAATGCAAACACACAGATGTCCTGTCAATATGTTTGTTTATTGTTTCTAAGAGACATAAAGAAGTCAGTGGTCAGATAGTCCTGCGTCAACAGATTATGGGGACGTCCGTGGACACTCGTCCTCACTGGAAATACAGTAGATGAAGACAGACGTGGTGCGATGACAGTTAATGTCCTCATCAACCCAACAAATACAGTATTGTTAGATATATGAGTTCTGATGATATCATGAAATAAATGTGTACTTAAAGTTGTAAGTTAGAGGGTTCACTGTGCAGGCCGTGTCCTTCTCCTCTCCACTTCTGGAGAAGTGTCTGGACTCCTCTCCTGCGAAAAACAGCTGACAGATAAGTGGGGGAATAAGGGTTGATATCTTCATCAACTTGACACCACTGATCTATCAAGAAATAGAAATTCTAGGAAATATAAAAATACATTTAACTTTGTTGTGAAAAGGGTTCACAATGTGTTGAGTTCCTTGGAGCTCCCTCGTAGTTGCCACCATGTCAGACATAGGAGGCCAGCACAAAAAAAAAAAAGACAGTAAGGTGCAGGATGCACCCAAATAAACCTGTCAGTTTTCAAGCAAGAAGGCAAACAAAACAAAGCTGATTTTCTGTCATACATGGAACCTGAATACTTTTGGAGTTTTGTCGGACACTGCAGAATTTAAACGTCACCTTTGACTCTGACACTGAGATGAGCACTTCTTCACAATATCGATGTGATAGATTAAGGGAAGTGACCCGCAAAACAAAATTTGATGATTAAAAGTAAAAGTTGGACCTTTTGTTGTCCATCATTTTCAGTTGAGGAAATTGTTGCATTTTATACAGTTTAAACTAAACTTTTATATATGGATTATATAGATCAAAAACTTTCCTTAACCTCCCACAATTGAAATAGTCAGTGTTACTCATTGTTTTCCTATCCAAATTCACCACTTCATTTTAAATAGTTGTCCTTTGTGCGCGCTTCCGCGATTGCACATCTCCACACGACGCAACAGAGGCGCACTGCGCTTTTACGCACGACTCCAGTGACACTGTGGAGGAGCGCTCAAAGCCATGCAGAGCCACAACACCATCAATCTGTGAGAGTTTTACTGCCGCCGCTGCAAGAAGATGATCCTGCTTCCTGGTCTGCTGTTCGTCCTCTGGGGAGAACCGGCTCGGTGCCTGGCGGAGGGTGGAGGCTTTGACTTTTACGGAGAGATCCGCCAGTACACTGTGGCCACCAACACGGTTTACGTCGCTACAGAGGAGAAGCTGTACCAGCTGAACCACGACCTGACTCTGCTCCGCAGTGTGACCCAGAGAGGAATCATAAAGTGTGGGGAACAGTTCTACGATGCGCAGTTTAATCGGGTTTCTGAGACGGATCAGTGGAACACAACTTTCAGAGTCAATGTGTTATTACCGTTTGTTGAAAATGCCACTCTGATCAGCTGTGGTGTGATCGACAGAGGATGCGGTGTGTGCGAGCTGCTGGACCTGGAGGACATCTCCAATGTGTTGCACAGGGAGCTCTTCCCGGTGGGACCCCAGCGGCGCAACAGCAGCGCATCTGTCGGCTTCCTGGTCAATGTGGAGAAGACGAGGACCGAGACCGAGACTTACATTCTGACTGCCATACAGACAGACAAAAAGAACCCCGATAAGATCAACTGTCCTTCTAAAGAAACTGTGAACCTTCATAATACGAACAACAACCAGATGGGATTGATATTTTCCAATACTGCCGCTGGATATAACACGATCAATGTTGTAGGTGAAGTGGAGTTTGTGGATGGATTTCAGCTTGGTGTTATCATTTATCTTTTCTCCAACCTGCCCTCAAGTGACAAAAGCAACAAAGTCCGTCTCATCTGGCTCGAGGGAAAAACCAGCAAAAGCCAAACTTTCAAGTCACTGCGGGGCGCCACTCTCAGCATCTCTGACGGCGGTAGAGGCAGCAGACTCGAGGCCTCCTCGGTGCTCCCGGGTGGTCCGCCGGTTCTCTGGAGCGGCGTGTTCAGTGTGGACGGAGGACGAACCAACACCGAGCTGGTGCTGTTTGACATCAGTCCTGATCTCACCGGAGACAAAGATAAAGATCCGGACTTCTGCACCAAGTCAACCTGTACTGACAGGGCAACACCACAGGTGGGTCCTGATGTAGTTTTAACACTGAAGTTCTATCAAGTGATACTTGCTTTTGAGTGCAGTAAAACAGAATGGTTGCCATCATCTTCATTGATTACTGATCTATATTAAAGGCAAACTCCATGTGGAAAGAAAGCCTGCCAGTAGCTGTATTGGGCTGATCAATGAGAAATGATAATTCATGAGTACTTCATAATGCAGGCCAAGTTCACCAAAACTCAAATTCAATGAATAAATAATACTCATACATCAAACTTCCATTTTAAATTGATATCCCAGGGTATGCCAACAGTTGACTCGATCATTTTTGCCAGTGTGAGGCATCTGCCTTCAGTTTTATGTGCCAGAACAAAAACAACAAACAAACACGGTCTTCGTCTTCCTCTCGTTTGTGGAATGTTTCACCATAAAAAACACATTTCCATGTATTAACATTCCTAAGGTGCTTTGCATCGACCATTTATGGCTGAATGTCGGTGTGGAGAGGTGAGATATAAGGCTGTAAATCCTATTATTATTAGTAATGACTAAGTGTGTACTTAATATAATATTATTATTAACATAGTTTAGTAAAACACATCCAATTAAGCTTTTTGAATACCAGATTTGTGATATTTCAATATGAAGAGCTGTCAAAACATTTTTGTGTCTTGTTTCCAACCTGAAAGTTCTTCAGAATTTCCATAGATGTTATTTTTGGATCGAACTGTCATGACTACTGTGTTTTTGTCTCTCAGCCGAAGACATTGAAGCCAAAGAAGGTGCTCTTCAGGCAGAACTACATGACCTCAGTGCTGGCAGTGAGACAGAAGGCCTGGATGATCTTCTTCATTGGGACGGGAGATGGGCAGCTTATAAAGGTGTGTTTAGAAAGTTACACACACATATATATATTTGTATATATATATGTATATGTATATATGTGTGTGTGTGTATATATATAAATATATATATATATATATATATATATATATATAAAAATATATATATATAAATATATATATATATATATATATATATATATATATATATATATATATATATATATATATATATATATATACAGTACTTTTCATATGACTTTAACACTGGTTGGGGTTAGTGTTGGCGGTTTAAAATAGCCATACCACTGACATACACAGCCTTGCAGGAAATAGCTGTTTACTAGAACTGATGTGGTAAAGTACACACTGCGTATGTGGCATGCTCTTAACCACAGGACTACCTGCGCGCCCCCAGAGTGTTTTTATGGCGTCATTAAACTGGCTAAAGCTCATGTTTTTAAGTACGCAGAGCATTTGTGCTCATATTGTGACAGTCCAGTCTTTCCAGTTCAGCTTTGCCTTGCATCTAAAAACACAACACAACATCTCAGTTTCTCAAAATCATACAAACATATATATATATATATATATATATATATATATATATATATATATATATATATATATATGTGTATGTATGTATGTATGTATATATATATATATATATATATATATATATATAATATATATATATATATATATATATATATATATATATACATGCATAACTATATATAACTATATAAAACTAGAACTATATAGTTATATATATATATATATATATGAACACATATACATAAGCAGTACTTTTTATATGACTTGAACACTGGTTGGGGTTCGTTGGTGGTTTAAAATAGGCATACCACTGACATACACAGCCTTGCAGAAAAAAATAGCTGTTTCCTAGAACTGATGTGGTAAAGTATACAGTAGTATACACACACATTCTGTTTGTAAAGTTTCCACTGCCAGTGGTGGACTGAGGTGTTGATTTGACTTTTCATAAGTAGTATAATTCACTTTTCAACATAAACCATTTCAGGAGTGTTTTTTTTTTTGTTTTTTTTTAAGGCATAGACTACTTTATTTGACAATGGATAGACAGGAAATGGGAGAGAGAGGGGGGTGTGACATGCAGCAAAGGTCCTCCGGAAGGGATTCACTGTGACACATTGTGTATGTGGTATGCTCTTAACCACTGGACTGCCTGCGCGCCCCAGGAGTGTTTTTATGCTGTCACAGAGCATTTCTGCTTGTATTGTGACAGTCCATTCTTTCCAGTTCAGCTTTGCCTTGCATCTAAAAACACAACACAGCATCTCAGTTTCTCAAATCATAACAACGCTACATTCTTGTTGGCAGCTCTCTGTCGACAAGAACTATCACACCACCTGTCCCAAGGTGCTCTACAGGGCCAATGATGACCGTCACAGTGCTTCCCAAAATGCATCTGGATCCAGTGGATCTTAAACATGTGTACGTGCCATTTCAAAAGCAGGTAGGTGCATTACACCTGTATAAACACACATGAGGATTTACAATGTCTTATGTAAGTTATATTTTAAGGTTTTTTTGATTGTTTGTGTTTTGTTCCAGATTAAGCGTGTAGCTGTCTCAAACTGCAGCACATACACAAATGTGCAGGACTGTTGGTCTGCACAGGATCCATACTGTGTCTGGTGCGGCTCTGAGGGAAGGTCAGGGAAACAACATGTGCAGTTGAAACCATCCAGCAAGTATAAACAACATGTACAAACCTAAACTTTAAACGTCATTTGCTCTTCCTAGTTGCACATTTGAAGATGACTGCCACGGATCAGACTGGTTGTCCATTCCTGATGACTCTCAACAGAAAATGATTTCCCACAAAGTTGTCAAGGAAAACACTGGACAGGTATACAGTAGAGCATGTCTAAGCTTTAAACTTCACTCAGTTGTGACTGTCATCTATTTCTCCTTTAAACACTCACATCACTTCCTTTCTCAGATCACACTTACAATCCAAACACACGTGACTGCAGGTTCTGAGGTGCTGGATAACTTTGCTTGTCAATTCTCTGCAAGTTTCAGTCAGCTTTGTATCGGGAACAACCCTCCTCCTCAGTTCCCACAATGCACCTGCATCCTTACAAACAACACACTTCCTACTGAAGGTCAGTGACTTTTTCCAAAAGAATATTTAACTCCAATACTGCACATCAGACTTTCTCATTAACCCTTGTATTGACATGATTTTCAGTAAAAGTGACATGCAAGTGAGGAAATGTAGGCAGAGAGGGGATGTGTAACACGGGATACAAATCCCACTAACTTCAGGTCAAACTTTATTTTCTTTTGAGGCACACCAGCATTTGCTGCAGTTGTTTGTCTTTCTTTGAAATGATTTATCTGGTAATACTTCATTTTACAAGTCTGTAAATTGGTAATGGTAAGTAGATGGTAATTACACAAATTCTCTGAAATTACTCCCCAATTACCACAAAAACTACTGCAAGTCAGTGGAGTGAGGCGCACTTGTTAACCATTTACATTCTCATCAAATTAAACATTCACCAATCAGTCTCTCTCTCTCTTTCTTTGTCACACATATAAATACACACAGAGATATGCAGTTACTTAAAGAATTGTGAACTTTTAGCATTATATGGTAACTAACAATAAAAAAAGAAAGACATTTAGGGAAACTTGTTGTGAATTTGAACTGATCTGATGAAGTTACAGGTAATTGGTACGATTGTAAATGGTTAAAAATTTATTTCAATTTACTGACCTGCAGAGGTTTGCAAGAAACCAGTTCGAAATGAAGCTGTGACAAGCCACTACAAGTAGCCTGCTGAGGGGAAGTACAACAGAAACTAGCTGGAAATTAAGATGACATAAACTTCAGATTAGAAATTAGTTGGAAGTTTCCAGGAAACATATTGAAGTAATTACTGTTTTGAATTACTTACTAACTGCTTATTGGAAAATAGCGCATTGTTATTATTAAATCCCTTTGGGATCTTTTTCAATTAATCTTGAGGTAATTACTGTGGTCACTGGGAGTAATTTCGTATATGTTACCAGTAATTACCAACAACTTTACATTTCTTGATAACTTCTGCTAAAAACGAGAGTTAGTAAGCTAATGTTTACCAGGAAATAGACCAACTTGCCTAAAAAGGCAAGAAATGTTCAAGATTTCCTTGCCGTATGAGCAGACAAAACTGTCATCATCACAGAGGATGTTTTCACAAACGGTCTACAGCAAGAGCAAAATACATCCAGGAATAATAATGGAAGGGCTCTACGTATGCTAGAGGTGGAAAAATTCCTACTAGCCGTTAATTTGTTATGCCTCAACATGTATAGTGCTAAAACTATGATCAAGAGCTTTTCTACTGTACCATTCATTGTGTTATTTGCATGTCGGGCCTGGCATTCATAAGAATTCACTGTATTATTATGTTTAATTTTTTCAGGTATGCATGTCACAGTTAAGATTAGACTTGAGAAGACACATTTGACTGAACAACTGAAGCTAACCAACTGTGCCTACATCATGGGACCGCCCACCTCTGTCCTGTAAGTCTTACCACTGTCAAGACTCTAAGATATTTACTCTAGACAAATGATACCAAATAACTGGAGGATAGACAGAGGCACAATGAGTAACAGTCAGTCAAGAAGAGTCTATTTCATCAACAGCCAAATTTAATCAAGTCAGAATCCCTAGTTATATAATTATCTTATAACATAGTGTGTGAAAGTCAGTGAAGTCAGTGGTGTGTGGTGCATACTGTGGATGCAGCTGTTGTAAGGTGCAAGGTATAAATAAACTACATACATAGACTTAGAAAACATAAGCAAACCAATAGTGTGGTGTGTTTGTATAGGAGAGCAGAGACAGTGGTTAGATTGCAGTCAGGACTTACGCAACCAAGAACACACTGGCCACAACAGGTGTTGCAGATCTCCCTCATTAGTCATCTGCAGAGCAAGCAAACATGCACGTTAGTACCAGATCCAACCCCGAGATGACACTTTGGGTCTCACAGGGTCACTGATCAGCCACAGCATTACAACCACTGACAGGAGGTGAATAACATTGATAATCTTGTTGCAATGCAATGTGCTGCTGGGGAACCTTACCTTCTCCCAGAGCATGTCTCCAGACAGCTACGTTTATGCATCAACACAAAATCATCTGCTTTTACAGTAGCAGAGGGTTTCTGCTCATTTACATACATAGCAATGTGTTAAAGGAAACACATTTTTAAACTGCGACAAAACAATCATCTCACAAAGACATTAAAATGATTAAACAGCTGAGCACCAACTGTGAAAATGAGAAGCCTAATTACGGAGAAACTCT
Source organism: Diplodus puntazzo (assembly GCA_963678695.2). Taxonomy (NCBI): domain Eukaryota; kingdom Metazoa; phylum Chordata; class Actinopteri; order Spariformes; family Sparidae; genus Diplodus; species Diplodus puntazzo. The sequence continues at coordinate 7,726,313 of OZ023177.1, read as the reverse complement.
ACATTTGTTGTATTATAGCCGTTTACTCAATGCCTGAATTCTTTGCTTTTCCTCTCAACTCGTATGGACATAAGCTGAAAAAGCTTCCTGGGTTCTCTCAGCGAGGACACACTGAATCAAGAGCACTCTCACTGCATCTGTCCAATTTTTTTGCACCTGCAACACACTCGGAGAAAGTGAAAAAAGTATCAGGGTTTTGCTCATTAAACTTCAGCGCCGTATGTGTTGACCTCAATTAAGATGATAATATTTATTTTTCTCTTCAGGTGTCAGCAGTGTATTGAAGCTGGATGTAGTTGGAGCACCAACAGCTGCTCCTGGGTGTCTGCAGGAGTTACGGAAGTAATTATCTATTCATTATCTACACGAGGTTTCACCAAGATTTATACTAGAGCTACATTTATGCTAAACTTATGCATACTACATTTAAACATCCATGGCACATCCCGATAATAATGTAGTGACAGTACAATCAGAATGACGACCACAAACACATGCCGAACTTCACTTTGATGTCATGTTAGCCACAAGCAGCTGTTTATAGTGAAAAAGTTCTGATGAACTCACTGTGGACTATCAGCACACAGCAGACACACACGGATTGCAACTAGCTTAAAAAAGTAGAGTATTTAGCAACTAAAGAGTCAGATATTTCCCTCAGGAGATCGTGGAGACCAAAATAGAGCTAACTCCTGTTACAAAATATGTCTCATTTTCATTTTTTACCAAATTAATTAATGTGTCCAAAATGTTAAATATGACAGTGTTTGTGTTAAGCTAGTCCACCTAATATAACCTAATACACCTTTACAGACAGCATTAAAAACACAAGCTGCAGCCATCATGTGTTACCTTTACAATGACTGTCATGTTATATCTGCTAAATTTTGTCTTTGCAGGACAGTGTTTGCCAGATCATGGAGTCAGGGATGAACTTTTCTGTGAGTCTGGATATCTTCCCTCACACGTTCTACTACTGAACTTCACACTACATTCACTCACAATTACTTAATGTTAAAGGTGCAACGTTTAAAACGGTGTGTGTGTGTGTGTGTGTGTGTGTGTGTGTGTGTGTGTGTGTGTGTGTGTGTGTGTGTGTGTTATACTGTCAGAAGCCTGAGATATCTTCCATCACTCCCAGTGTTGTGTCTTTCTACGGCAAAAACCATGCAGTGTTGTCAGGTAATGACCTCAATGATGTGACCAGAGTGAGGATCAAGGCTCAAGACTGCACCCAACAAGAGTGAGTCAGTTTACAGGTTGTTTATATTTACATCACATAAACCAATGCATTACAATACTTACATTTTTGTTGTCATATTTACATTTTGGCCAATTTATAAAATTAGATATTTTAATATTTATTAATTAATAATAGTTCTATTCTATTCTATCTATCGAGTTTAAGGATATTTTATATTGTATCTTATATCTTATTGTATCTGTATGTTATATTTTGTACATGCAGAAGAACTCTCAACTTAACTTTTATCTTGGTGAATTGAATTACATTTTTAACTATATAACTTTCTTATTGCTCTTCTGCTTGATACTTCGTTGTTGTTGATTTATAGACCAGTTCCCTCCAACAATATTATTTATATATTATTTTTGGTCTCAGTGAGACTAACTGTCGTCCTTCGTTCATTGTTCAGATCTCCAGTATTGAACAACAATGGTGTGAATCTGACATTCCACATTCCCCGCACTGATATTAATGGTGTGGTCAAAGTGTGTGTCGTCCTCCCAGATGGTAGTTGCCATGGCAATGCTATAATCACCTACCGGTCCTTACCTTCCTGCACTAATATTGTACCACGCAGCTCTTGGTTCAGGTAAGACTTAATATAACCACACAGCCAGAAACTGAGACAAAAAAGTCCAGATAAAACTTTCCTGATTAAATTTTTGAACACATCTGATCTCAACGGGATACTCAAACGAAACTAAAATGATGTGTAAACAGGTTTGTGTCAGTATTAAAAATCCTCCACTGTTCTGTGTCCTGTAGTGGGAAGAGAAAGATCACCCTGATGGGATCCCACCTGGAGTTTGTGGAAGGGGTCGTGCACAGTCACGCCCAACAGGAAGTCATACCTCCAAGACACAGTGACTTTCAGGTGGATCTGTCTGTGCACACACACACACACACACACACACACACACACTCAAACAGTGAGTTAAGTCAAAACCCAGTATGTATTACATGAATTGTGCCATGTTAGTTGAATATACATCTATTGATGCACTTAGACACATCATCAGTGATGGAACCTGGGGTCATTGGGTGTTTCGGGTCTTTCAACATCATACACCCTCACCCAGGCGACCCAGCCAGGATTGATCAAGTCCCGACTTGTGTCTATTTAGCATGTACCCACAGATCGCCCCTCTTGATCCACAGCCATCTAGAGGCCTTCTCAGCTGCCTCTGTGGTGGTTCTGATGGCCTTTCTCTGTCGTGCACCTGTGATGCCAAGCAGGCTGTATGCTTTGCAGAGAGATCGTGCTGCGAAGCCTCTACAGCCCACCTCTATTGGCACACACCGGGCACGCCATCCCCCTCTGCGGCACTCCTCCACTAAGTCGGTGTACTTGGCACGCTTTCTCTCGTTAGCCTCGTCCATACGCTCCTCCCAGGGAATTGCCAGCTCCAGTAGGACCACCTGTTTTTATGAATCTGAGAACAGCTCACACCACTGTATACAAGTGTTGCACTGTAAGTCTTGTGTTTCGTACATTGATTGCTACTCATAGCAGCTGCATATAAACTTAATACAGCTCTGATACAGTGTAAAGAGGGTACAGAAGAGCACATGTTTCCTATGATTTGCTTGTGCAGACTCCACCACTAACAAAGAGAGACAATTATATAATATAAAGTAAATACATCAAAAGGCATTTGTTGCAAACATACTCTTGAATGGCTGGATTTGATTTCATGAAAAAAAAATTATATTAAATTTTAGTCTATGTACCACATCGCCAGGTCATCTGATGCTGTGCACAAATTTACCTTTCTACATTTTGATCTATTGCAGAATCTAATCTACAACACACCTGCAGCTCAAACGAATGGGATTTTTACAAGCAAAGTGATTCTGAAGGTAGCCAATGAAACCTTGGCCTGCTCCACAAGAATAACCTACTATCCAGACCCTGAGTTCATCAGTTTCACACTCATGAGAATAGGGGACGATGTGCGCATCACCTTACAGGTACAGCATATTTTCCTGCATTCATGCGCACATATGACGTCTGCTCATGAGTGTCATCATTTGCGTCTGTTGTCCTTTTAGAAAAAGGCAGACAAACTGGACATGACAGTGGCTGAGTTATCAGTGTGGGGGGTTCAGGATGGAAAACAATACCCCTGCATTATAGAAGCCAAAGAAACCAGTAACAAGTCTGACTTCTTTATCTGTGGAATTCAAAGGACACCGGATGCAAAGTTTCAGAATTTAATGGTAAATCCTTCATTTAAATAAAAATACTGTAGAGAAATACAACCTTAAATTGAGTGAGATTGTAGGCAGGAATTACACTGTAGAATAGCAAATTCCTCAGGAGTCATTTAGATTTCACACAGAGCCTTTCAAATTGTCATGTTTACTTCGAGGCACTTATCACACACACATTAAATGTATTTGGACCCACTGCTCTGTCCCACTGTCATTTTTTTTTAAATAACAGCGCTGTCATTATTTCCAGATAACGTTTGGTGACAAGACAGTAACACTAGGGCCTCCATCTCTGCTACATCAGGTCATGCTGATACTGCGTATGCTGCTGATACCCTGTGTTATTTTTGGTAAGTCTTTAAGTAGACTGGATTTTTAATATCATTCTTTTTTAAATTTTAAATTCCATATCCTTGTGTATGATTATGTTAAATGTTAGTTTTCTAATGCTTTTAATAGAGTCGAGGCATCCCATTGTTTGTCTGTCTGTTTGGTTTGAATCATTAACCGTGTTTGTCTTTCAGTGTTGCTGATCATCTGCCGATGGCGAAAGAAGCTCACTGATGAGATGAACAACTATTAGCTGAAACCTGGGGAAATTTTTTTGCAACTCCATTATCAGAATGAATGTCATTCGTCTGGTTATATGTATTCTTCAGTGATGCCAATTGCACCACCTGTAGGTAACTGGAGTGACGTTCACTCTTTTGTTTCCTTTGTCAAGGGAAGCCATCTTAAATGTACAGTGACTGTAAGAGCGCTTCCTGCAGTGTATAGTTTCGGGCTTAACAGTATCTTGCAACAATCAGCTGCTTGATTGTTTTTCTTTACGTTGACGCCTCAAAATGACCAATTACACTTGTCATTTTAAGTTGTTCAAACATTTTAGGATAATATACAAGAATAACCCATAAGAAAACAGGTCATTCTAATTACATGTTTGAAAAGGAGTGGAAAGAATTGTGAATTTAATCTCATCCCACTCCCTCTCCATCATAAAACAAAGTTTCAGACTTTGCAGATTTTGTTCCCATTAGGAAGAGCCAGACTAGCTGTTTCGCACTGTTTCCAGTCTATATGCTAATAAAATAACTTACTCAAGGCTGTGACTTCTTCTATACCGTATAGAATTAAGGATGGTATCAATCATCCAAATCCCCCCCCCCCCCCAGAAAGCAAATAAGAGTATTTCCCCAAATCTAAAAATGTTCCTACAACAACAGGCAGTTGGGTCTCTTTCTGATATCAACCCTGTACATACAGCCAGGCTACATGTATTTTGGGTGGAAGAGTATTACTGAAGAACAATTACAACATAAGCTAATAAAGTTCAGCCCATTTGGGTGTGAGCACAATTAAAAGACAATATATGAGATGGAATGTATTTTTCCAACAGAGTGAAAGTGCCATAAGTAGTTTGAATTCTTCATAAGTGGCTAGCTTTTATACCTAGACATATAAAATATGCATGTTAGTCTCCTGTCGGCACCCTGTGATTATTTCATATGTATTTAATATCCCAGTATAAATTATTTTTGGGGCCCCTATTTTTGCTCCCTGCTGTTTCTGTGTAAGCTTTTGCTTGTACCTGTCAATAACTACCCAGTAGACCTTTTTCTGTATTAAAATATTCGCTCCAACAAAGTGGGCACAACAGCTTCATCCAGCAGAGGGCCAGAAAATCCTTATTTTCATTTTAATTATTGTACATTTAAATGTAAGGGCATTTAGCAGACACTTTTGTCCAAAGCGACTTGCAGTAATTCGTACACTGATGGCAGTGGCTGCTATTCAAGGTGCAGACAAGCACATCAGGAGCAGATTGGGGTTCAGTATTTTGCCCAAGGACACTTTACCATGCAGACCAAGGAAACTGAACCAGCGACCTTCCGATAACAAGACTGGCTCTACCCTTGAGTCACAGCCGCCCTTATTTTTACATGTTTTGTACATATTTTTCACATTGTACATCTCTGTCAATTATTAAAAATAAGTGTTGTTCATGAAAACTTCTGTTTGCTTGATGGTCAGTTTAAAGGTTCAAGAACAGACTTTAAGTAAATCAGAACCAGTGAATCTTTAATTCTGTCACAGGTTGACATGGTAGATTTAAGGCTGAACAAATAAAGAGCAGGTGAAAAAAAAATAGCGTCACATCACTGATATGAGAACGTCAACAGGTCGAGCAAACATTAGGTTAGCCTCCAACTAGCTAGAAAAAAATTGTAACGTTAAAGGCTAAACAGGCTGTTTACGGATAATGGAATATCAAACTACAAGAAGAAAACAAGTCGACCTACATGCTACTACAGGACAGCTGCAGGCACATTCTCAGACATGCATTGTGTCCACAGGACCGCTCGAACTGGAGTGAGTACAACAAACCAACTTTAGCTGCTAGCTGCTACCAATTAGCATAAGCTAAGGATTTAAACTGTGTTTCAGTTGAACCACCAGAGGGTAGCCTACGTTAGCTTTCTAAAATGAAATTAATATCCATCCATCTATATATATATATTGTCCACATTATGTTACTAGTTGTTGTCAAAGTTATGTTAGCGTTTAAAGGTAACGGCTTAAGTAGTGGTTATGAGAACGGAGGCTTAAAGCTTAATTACAAGTGTTAGTCGAGCCTACATGCAATAGCTAGCCTATGTTGTGAAAATAATGTTAACATTATATGAATTAAGTAATTTTGCTCGTTGCGCCTTTTCTGTCTTCTCTGTAACAATTTGGGACTTTAATTCACATTTTGTTGGACAGTGTTTTCTCCACATGTTTCAGGTTTACAGAAGGAGAAAACACCTAGAAGCCTTTTGTAACATTAAAAAGTCAAAGACTGACCCCATGATGTGTGTTCAGTGGATGGCTGCTGAGGGTTTTAACTCATTCTGTGTTTCCCCTGTTGGGTTTCTTAGTATCGTGAAGTTGTTGGATATTTTTGTTACAATTCAGCATTTCATCCCTTCTCCTTTCTATAATAAACAATAAGTGAACGTATAAATCCTCTTAATGCTGGAGTTCCTGTTTCCCATAAAAAGATATGGTGGTGACTTTGGAGAATCATTTATGGATTAAGAAGGACGCACACTGTTTCTTACAGTTGTGTGTCAAACTCAGGGTGTTTAAGGAGAGCTGTAGTAAAGCGTCACCTGGTGGTGGTGTATGCAGACTGGTTTAATCCATGTCAAGGTGTGGTGGGGACATGATTTTGTTGATGGGGTGGTTCTTTGAGTCAGAAGTATAAGTTGTGATGGCATTTATGTTGAGGAAGAAGTCAATCACGTCACTAAATTTCACCGAGACCAAATGATCTGATACACCTTTTTTGTCGTTTCCGTGTTCTGACGGACTCCATTATTTTTCTGTAAATGCACACAATGTTTGTATCTTTAATGTACTGATGTTAATAAGGTTTTAGGCTGCAGAGTTTTTTTTTCCAGCAGTGTTTGGGGACGCGCTGCACGGTTGTCTCCACCAGGTCGTGCCTGTGAGTCAGAGGCAAGATACAAAGAAGAAGCTGGAGAAGAACAACTGGTCTTCTCCGTCTACGAGTCAGCTGTCATCTTCTGAAATGTGTCCAGGAGCGCACACACGTCACTCCATGCACGAGTTCTGTGATCACACTAAAACTGTATGAGCTTTGATTGAAATCATGATGAGAAGCGCAACACAGATTTATCTCAGAAATAATCAAATCGTCTTTTGGATTTCAGTTTCGCTGATCGCGCCCCCTCCCACCATCAGCACTTCTCTTTTCAACAGAGGCGCACTGCGCTTTTACGCACGACTCCAGTGACACTGTGGAGCAGCGCTCAAAGCCATGCAGAGCCACAACACCATCAATGTGTGAGAGTTTTACTGCCGCCGCTGCAAGAAGATGATCCTGCTGCCTGGTCTGCTGTTCGTCCTCTGGGGAGAACCGGCTCGGTGCCTGGCGGAGGGTGGAGGCTTTGACTTTTACGGAGAGATCCGCCAGTACACCGTGGCCACCAACACGGTTTACGTCGCTACAGAGGAGAAGCTGTACCAGCTGGACCACGACCTGACTCTGGTCCGCAGTGTGACCCAGAGAGGAATCATAAAGAGTGGGGAACAGGTGTTCGATGCGCAGTTTAATCGGGTTTCTGAGACGGATCAGTGGAACACAACTTTCAGAGTCAATGTGTTATTACCGTTTGTTGAAAATGCCGCTCTGATCAGCTGTGGTGTGATCGACAGAGGATGCGGTGTGTGCGAGCTGCTGGACCTGGAGGACATCTCCAATGTGTTGCACAGGGAGCTCGTCCCGGTGGGGCCCCAGCGGCGCAACAGCAGCGCATCCGTCGGCTTCCTGGTCAATGTGGAGAAGACAAGGACCGAGACCGAGACTTACATTCTGACTGCCATACAGACAGACAAAAAGAACCCCGATAAGATCAACTGTCCTTCTAAAGAAACTGTGAACCTTCATAATACGAACAACAACCAGATGGGATTGATATTTTCCAATACTGCCGCTGGATATAACACGATCAATGTTGCAGGTGATGTGGAGTTTGTGGATGGATTTCAGCTTGGTGTTATCATTTATCTTTTCTCCAACCTGCCCTCAAGTGACAAAAGCAACAAAGTCCGTCTCATCTGGCTCGAGGGAAAAACCAGCAAAAGCCAAACTTTCAAGTCACTGCGGGGCGCGACTCTCAGCATCTCTGACGGCGGTAGAGGCAGCAGACTCGAGGCCTCCTCGGTGCTCCCGGGTGGTCCGCCGGTTCTCTGGAGCGGCGTGTTCAGTGTGGACGGAGGACGAACCAACACAGAGCTGGTGCTGTTTGACATCAGTCCTGATCTCACCGGAGACAAAGATAAAGATCCGGACTTCTGCACCAAGTCAACCTGTACTGACAGGGCAACACCACAGGTGGGTTGTTGTATTTTAAATGCCAGGTTTTTGTTTGTTTTTTCCAAGTTAGAGTTCATCTCTGATCATTAACATCTACAGAAAGGCGGATCAGTTCATCGCTCAGTGGTGTAAACAAAGTCACACATCTAGAACCATATCCAATGGGCTTATTGCACTGCAGTGACAGAATGTTTCACTCAGGATCAATCTCTATTCTAATAACAGTTTATAAAGTGCTTTTAAATTGAAATACACAGGCAAAGTTTTACATGATGAAAAGAAAACATGTCATAAAATATGAATTTGAAACTATATAAATGACTTTTAAATTCATGGAATAAGGTTTTTTTCCCAGGAAAAATCTCATATCTAATCTCAAAAATGTTCACAAGCTAAATGAGCGTAAAGTTAAAGTTATTTCCAAGTGCAATCTGGTCTGCTGTTGACAGCATGTCTGAGGAAGGAACTGGGTTTTGCCGACTGACACTTTTTACGCTTATTACGCAAGCTTGGAGTCCAAAAGTCTTAAAAGGGTGAGAGGCTACTTTATTAGGCACTCATATACATAGGTAGCTTCTATGAAATCAATGACAAAATAATTCAGATGTCGCATCACATACACCTACATAGATGTAGATAGATAGTTAGCCATGCATGAACATGACTCATTTTAAGTACACTTAATGAATCTTTTGGTGCAGTTTATTCAGTTTTTATTAATGATAGGCTATTTGAAGTTCCCTCAATACTTCAAAGTTCTACTTTTCAGGAATCCACAAATACCTGTCCTACCCAGGTCCGCTGATCAGTGTGTTTTGGTTCCTCAGCCGAAGACGCTGAAGCCGAAGAAGGTGCTCTTCAGGCAGAACTACATGACCTCTGTGCTGGCTGTGAGACAGAAGGCCTGGTTAGTTTTCTTCATTGGGACGGGAGATGGGCAGCTCATAAAGGTGCGTACAAAAAAAACCCATGTATTTAAGATTTGAATAGAATCAGTAGTTCCACAATACAGGTGACAGCATGCATCAAAAGTCATATTGTGTACCTTGTAACATTGAATGATAAAAAGCTGTGGTATTTCCTCCCTGAACAGTGTTTATTTATTGATAGAAAGTAAGATGATCTGAAATGATTCCATAACTTCAGATTAGAACCATGATCTGATTCTTTCCAAAGTGCCTAAGGTGATGGCTAATTGACATTTCACTCTGGAAGTTTTCATAGTGCGGCCTAAAAAATAATATTTCATTTCTTACTTTGCTTTTGGTTCATACTGACCAGCAGCCTGTCACCCCTTTATGTCCTCTGCCTCTTCTCCATCAAATCGTTCTCTGTCTTCTTTTAATCTCATTGTTACAAAAATTGACATTCTGCAGAGACTCATTATACTGTACATGCTCGCTCACATGATGAAAGAATTGGACAGAAGTCTGGGAACACTCCACAGTAACCCTCTGCTCCACACAATAGGCTCTTTATGCTCCATGTATTTGTATTTCTTACAGCTATGTATAAGAAGAGAACAGAGAATGGTTGCTTTTCTATTAACTCACTGACAAATGTAACAAATACAGGAAGACAGCTGATAGCTCAGAAAATATAGTGCAAAAGGGGCAACTACTCGTAAGATTATAGTGAGACGCTGTAGCTGTAATACCCACAATTTACCTATAATTAACTGAATATCACATAGAAATGTGCAGGCTATCGGTTTGGAGCAATTAAATGGTTTTGGTCACGTGTAGAACATATTAAATTGATTTTTTACAGAATTTTTATATGGAGTTATTTTGCTTTCATTGTGAATCTTAGATTATAATACATAATCTAATGACTATAATACATGACTGTCATCATAGTTAGTCTAATCTTTTATGAGAAATACACATTCATGAAAATAAGAGCCAACCATCATCATGGGAGAGCAGGTTCACCGTCAGTGCAGTATGGGTGTTTACAGGGCTGAGTGGATATTGTGAAATAACATTGGATCATTGAAGTTGGTGTCATCATTGTTAAACAACAACCATTGCCTATAAAAGTCTGTCTACATGACTCAGGAAGAAATGTTCAGGGTTGAGGAAAGGTATCAACGTTTTATGAACATAAGATCTAGTCATGTTTGCTGACTTTCTTCTTCTATCATCTGTTGTAGCAAAAGGTGACCGAATGAAACACACCATTACCTTCAATGATGTCACAGATTTCTCTGGATTTGATTGTTTGAAATCTTTAGGAGAATGTAGGTACACAACTCAAGACATTAGTCAATCAACAAATGAGCAATCTGAATAGGCAAACTGATCAAGGGGGTCTGAGGCAGGAGGGCAGGCTCTGAGGTAAGATGCAAGTCAAACACACAGTCATTGGGCAACAAGCTTAAGCAGGCAAAAACAGCTGCAGTTCAACAGCAGCATGGTAAAAAAAAGGCTGACTAACTAAAGGAGAAAAGTCAAGCATGATGAAACCTGTACAACTCCAGATGATACACTGGTGAGTCTGCGGCTTAAGAAGAAGACACAATTGGCACCACCATGTTAACTCTTCTGAAACATTTACCCTGAGCAGCACAAAATACAGTTGCAGCTTTTTCTATGTACTTGCGGCAGAAAGAGGCAACACAGCTGAAATCTCATGAAGTGGACACGGTAACAAAAAGTCAGCAGAAAAGAGAAAGAAGTTTTCAGCACACTGGTGCTGGTGTGAGCTCTTAGTGGTGTTAGACAACACAGTGTCCTCATCAGGACTGAGAGGCATCAGTGTATCAAGGTTTTCCTCAACAACCATAATGGTGGTGGTCATTAGCTAGTTGTTCTGCCTGAACCACAGTCATACCCGGAAATGTAACTCTACCTCTACAGAATCACCACAGCCATTGAATGCTTGATTTGAGTGATTTTAGTCTATGAATCTTATTCATTTAAAATTCATGTTTGTGGTTAGATTTTACAACACACAATAAGAGTCAGAGACCTTATTTATCTGTTGGGCCACAGACTAAAGTGGCAGTTTTCGCTTACTCTTGTATTTTGAGTGGTTCCCTTTTTCCAATTCTAGTTTTCCTGATAGCTAATCCATAACCTTTGATATATACCAGCAGAGTTTAGTCCCTCAGAATCATAACAAAGCTACATTCTTGTTGGCAGCTTGCTGTGGACAAGAACTATCACACCACCTGTCCCAGGGTGCTCTACAGGGCCAATGATGACCTCAAAGTGCTTCCCAAAATGCATCTGGATCCAGTGGATCGTAAACATGTGTACGTGCCATTTCAAAAGCAGGTAGGTGCATTGGACATGTATGACATGTAAGGCTGTGGTGAACACCAGGAGATTGTGAATACTTCAATTTGCGATTTAATGTTGATTGTCTGAATGTCATCTGTATGTAAGTCATATTTTAAAGTGTTTTTGATTGTTTGTGCTTTGTTCCAGATTAAGCGTGTAGCTGTTTCAGACTGCAGCACATACACAAATGTGCAGGACTGTTGGTCTGCACAGGATCCATACTGTGTCTGGTGCGGCTCTGAGGGAAGGTCAGGGAAACAACATGTGCAGTTGAAACCATCCAGCAAGTATAAACAACATGTACAAACCTAAACTTTAAACATCATTTGCTCTTCCTAGTTGCACATTTGAAGATGACTGCCACGGATCAGACTGGTTGTCCATTCCTGATGACTCCCAACAGAAAATGATTTCCCACAAAGTTGTCAAGGAGAACACTGGACAGGTATACAGTAGAGCATGTCTAAGCTTTAAACTTCACTCAGTTGTGACTGTCATCTATTTCTCCTTTAAACACTCACATCACTTCCTTTCTCAGATCACACTTACAATCCAGACACACGTGACTGCAGGTTCTGAGGCGCTCGCTAACTTCGCCTGTGAGTTCTCCGCAAGTTCTGGTCGGCTTTGTATCACGAAAGACCCTCATCAACAGTTCCCAGAATGCACCTGCATCCTTACAAACAGCACACTTCCTGCTGATGGTCAGTGACTTTTGGTAAACATAATAATTCAGTAAATTAAATAACTAACAATCAAGGACCCTCAGACTGTCAGATAAAAGAAAATCTCGACAAATTGAGAAATCAGTTTTGTCTGATGTTTTATATTGTGACATTGCATTAAATGATGTGTATTGGTGATGGTGACCAAGACTCTGACATTCACTGAATTATTTTCACCTAACAGATATGCATGTCACAGTCAAGATTAGACTTGGAAAGACACATTTGACTGAACAACTAAAGCTAACCAACTGTGCTGACATCACTGGACCACCAACCTCTGTCCTGTGAGTCCATACTCAAGTAGACAGATGATTACTAACATAAATTATTGAAGAGAGAGCTGAGAAAGCTAAAATACAGTAAATTCTAGCTGGTTTTGTTCGGGAAATCCAAGTTGAGTATTGTACACTAGACTGTATAGCACATGGCCTGCACATGTAGTGTAGGAGAGGAGTGTATCTTGCTAAGGGCCAAATCCCAAATGTCATCAAAAATTAAAATCTAGGTCCTGTTCCCATGCATGTTTTAACAGCAGACATGGGGTAGCATCTTATCTTTGCAATGATACAGAACTAAAATTGAACTTACAGGCTGGTAATTAAAAACAGAGATGTGTTAATAGGGTTTATTTTTTATTTTTTCCTGGAAATGGGGTTAAGGCATTGGTCAAAATGTCTGACTTGTAAGTATTTGAAAGACTGGGTCCTGGATACAGCAAAGGTATCTTTCAGTTGGGAGATAGATGCAAAACAATAAATGATAAAAAAAAATGTTTTTTTAATGAACCAGAATGGAATGAGCAAAGAAATAGTTGGTACTGAACAATGTAGCGAGGGTAACGGAAAACTTTGTAGACTTGTAGATTTGATTTGTCCATTAGATTTGTAGACTTTTGTTCTGGCTGAAGCAGGGCAAAAAAATGTAGCAACGCCTCATTGCGGTACTAACAGGAAATTAAAGTTGTTGCTCTGATGAAAAAAGGATGAAGAAAATCAGACAGACAGTATGGAAAAACTATAAGGACTAAAAGGCAAAGAAAGAGAGAGAAACCATAACGGAACCACAGGTCAGCTTACCCCGACTCCCTCATCACACCACTTAGCCTCATGCATTTAAAACAGTTGGCAGTGGACACGTTTATCATCTGAATGTACGTACACTATCACTGTCATGTGGTCCCTGTTTTCAAGTGAAATCAACAACAATGCAGCAGGTGATTACATTTGTTTTCCCATCAGGTGTCGGCAGTGTATTGAGGCTGGATGTGGCTGGAACATGAACCGCTGTTCTTGGGGAAATAAAGGAGAGAGGAATGTAAATATGCATGCTTCTATGTATTTATCAAATTTTTTCCGCCAGACTTCATACATGTTGTACTAGCATGCTAGTTTCCGCAAATTTGAACAACATTGCATCAGTATGTACGCATTGCATGTGTTCATTTTGAGATATTTATAAAACTGAACACTGATCATCAAGTTATTTTACCAGGACATTGTAATTTATGTTAGCAACTGGAAACAATTAGCTAATACAGTGAAGCCTACTGATTGAAAATGTGTTGATTCTGCAGCAATTTTCATTGTAGAATTTACGACCGACTCAAAAATACAAAACAAGGATTTACTTTATCTATTCATTTTCATTAGAAATTCATTTATTATACTTGGCTCTTTATATAATAAATTGAAATGTTTGAATCTTTTTGTTAAAGAAATAGTCTTACATTTTTAGAAATCCACTTATTACTCAGGCTAGCCTAACCCAGCCTGGATTTAACCTAGATTAGAACACAGGGGTAAGACATGAAACAGCTAGTTCTCATCAAAAGTTATTAAAAGAAATGGCCTCAAGCAACAGCAAAATAGTCTTTTAACTTGTTTTGTCTCCATAGCTGATGATAGCAGACTAGTGACTAATTGACTCACCACACTGCTGTGGCTCTGAGGTATTCAGTGTTGCAGTGCACTTCTCTAAACTCAGCAGGCCTACATTTTTGCAGATAGATTTTAACAAAGTTGCTTGTTAAAACCAAACATCTCATTTTCTAAACTGCACGTGTTAATCACATGTAATTTAGACTGCATTGTAGTTGTAGGAATATACCTTAGACTAGTTGTTTTCTACTGTTTCCAGTTTTTTTTACTATGGCTAACACCAGCTGAAACAGCTCCTGAATCATCTCTTAATAGTGACACTGAATGTGAACATGACATATCTTTCCCTCACTTCCTGCAGCACAGTGGAAAAAATGTTACAGCCATTATGTGGCACCTTTATAGTGACTGGCATGTGAACCTGCTACATTTCTTCCCTTCATCTCTTCTTGCAGAACATTCTTTGCCAAAAGATGGATTCAGGGATGAACATTTCAGTGAGTCTGAACTTCAATTCAAGATAAATATAATATTAAAGATAACACATTGGAAATTATAATCTCTGGATGTGTTTTACTGTCAGAGACCAGAGATCTCCTCCATCACTCCCAGTATCATATCTTTCTACGGCAAAAACCACGCATTGTTGTCCGGTCTTAACCTTCATGATGTGACCAGAGTGAGGATCCAGGCAGACATGGACTGCACTCCACAAGAGTGAGTCAGTTTTTTGGGGATATCGAAGTGTTGTGAAACAAGTGAATGAAACACAAAAAATTAAATCATTTGATAGGAGCAGAGTGAGGAGGATAAATTGAGGAGTCTTACAGCCTGAGGAAAGAAGCCACTCCGTTGTCTGGTGGTATGGCAGGGGATACTTCTGTATCTTTTGCCAGATGACAGCCAGGCAAGGCAAGTTTATTTGTATAGCACAATTCAGACACAAGGCAACTCAAAGTGCTTTACAGGAGTATACAGTTAACATTCAAGAAATGAAAAATTGCGGTTAGGGTTAATACATTTAAAAACAAGTAAGAATGACTTACTTGTTTTCACTGGCAGGGAAGAAGGATGCAAACTGATTGCCGGCCCTGGTAGATAGATGTTCAGAAGCTACTGGCACGGTAGGGTTTGTTAGCCTGTCGACAGTAGCAAACAGGGCACGAGCATTATTATTGTTCTTGGTGATAATGTCTGAGAAGAAGGACTCCCTTTTTTTTTCAGTTCACAAGAATTAGCTTTGGAAAACACCTTCTGTCCATCTGCAGTGTTGCTCAAACAGATCTGTCTACTTGAAACTACAGTTGAGTGTGCTTCTGCTTTAGGGATTAAGCATTTTAAGATAATTCATGATTTTCTCTGAAATGTTTGAATGATTTGACCCCATAGGTTTGCTTTAGAGTCATTAAGAAATTTGCGCAAATGTTTTGCATATTGGACATCATAAAGGCCTTCCCCATTTCCATATCTTTCTATAGTGTTAAGTTTATGAAAGACCAATTTAGTTAGTGAAACTGATGTTCATGTTGAGGCAGATTTAGCTCCTTTGCTTCGGGCTGCTTTCAGGTTTTCTACATATTATTGTATATTATATTGATTATTTAATGATGTTCTTGACAAGTTACCAAGGCAGAGACGTCTTTATAACTGGAGACTGATGCTACTGATTTCTCTCTTGCTGTACTCCAATGTGCTCTGGTCAGATCTCCGGTGTGGAGCAACACTGGTGAGAGTCTGACGTTCCACATTCCCAGTGCCGATAATAAAGGTGCGGTCAAAGTGTGTGTTGTCCTCCCAGATGGTAGTTGCCATGGAAGCACTACAATCACCTACCGGTCATCACCATCCTGCACCGACTTTACACCAAACACCTCATGGATCAGGTTTGACAGATTTGATTGGCGTTTTTATATTCCCAACACAGATCTACAGAACTTTGTCAATAAAGGGTTTAACATAACTGGATCAACTTCTTTCCGAGAACAATTTAATGGAATATGGTTTCTCAAGATCTCATTAAGCATGTCTATATGCATGTTTTTGGCCAACTTAAAAAAAAAAAGATTAAGATAAAGAGCTTCATTTTCTGAACATCTCACACTGCTGATCTATAGTTTATATCAGTGATTGTAGAAATGAGGAAGAGACCTTTCTATTAATTTAGCATTTGTTGCAATGGGTGTAACACAAACTTCTGTTTATCACTATGACCTCTCATATTGTTTTAAATGTGAAAAGGTTAGCAGGTTTAGTGCTCAAGCATTCAAGTGTCAAATGGAGGAGCTGAATAGAGATAATAAAAATTATAATAGTCTACATCATGGATGTTATATAAGTTAGTATAACTGATCACACTGATTATATTTATGATTCTTTATTATAACTGATTATTTGATACTTTTCAACAAATGGTCACTGTTGGTTGGTGACACTGAAATCTATCAAAAGGGAAGTGAGAACTTGTCTATTTTCGGATACATCCCCAACCCCCACTGAGAAACATTTACAGGTTCGGCTATAGCATTAGAAGGACCTTCTACTGCAGCGGTTGGACTCCACTGGTACAGACCACATGGAGGGGACTACTGTGGCCTTGGAAGAATGAAACATCCGGCACTGTCCAAACTCACTTAGCTAGAAATCCTAACTTCTCAATATTATTAAATCTTTTAACAAATGTTTTGCCAAATAACCGTAATTATGTTTTATCGCTTCATTTACACGTACACTTACTCGGGTCTCTCTTCGTTGACATGTCCCTCCTTAATTTTTTTTCTTCTTATGCCCACACCTGTTGTTTATTCTAAACCCAACCTCTCCCTCCTTACATGCCTAAACCTAATATCTAGTTTTACTCGCCTCATTTCTATTTAGGGTTACTTTGGTCTCTCTTCTATGCCATTTCCTTCCTTCTTTTACTTAATATGCCCACCCAGGTTGTTTATTCTATACCCAACCTCTCCCTCCTTATTGCCTAAACTTGACCACTTAGGACACATAATCTTAATTAATATTACATCCACAACTATTAAAAACGGTTTAGTGTGTGGTTTTGGGTTTGGTCTGCCATTAAACTTGGAAATTTTGGATAAGCTACCTTTCCCATCCCCCTCCCCTCCTCCCATCTTCCTTCCTCTTTTCTCTTCTCATATGGCTCATGGTAGCAAGAGGGAGGTGGTCTGGGGACTAACCTGCGCCGGCCAGTGCCTTGCCTCTGTCTTCCACACAAACTATGTTGATCTTTTATTTAATTTCCTCTTCACTGATTGGTTGCTACTTTGTGTCCTGTAGTGGGAAGAGGGAGATCACAGTCACTGGATCCCACCTGGACTTTGTAGAAGGGGTTGTACATGACCACGCCCCACGCGAGGTCAGATCGCCCAAATCCAAAAACTCTCAGGTGGGTCTGAACAATGTTCCCCTGCATTGTTGTCTTACATTGATTATGTCATGTCACATCAAATCAAGCTGCCTAACAGTACATCACATTGCATCATAACATGTATAGTGTATATATAATGTAAACCATGTAATTTTCAAGTATTATGTCATACATTACAATAAGTACATGAACACATGCAAAGAGAAGCATGTCGTATACTTAATCACACTTTGATCATCTCAGTATGACATGAAATGTAAGAGAACAGTTATGTCGCAGTTTGTCAGATTACATCATTAAGTGTCCTGTTTTATTCATTGACATCACATTTATGTCTGATGTCGCATTAGCGTATGTTACTTTACTTCAGCCAGTGTCACTTTGTTTCCTTGTATTATTCTATATATCATCACCTCACATTACATGCGTAAGTTTACTATGTCATCATCATCACCATATCATACTATGCCATACACAGATGATATTATATTGTGCATATAACACCGAATGTTTCTAAACTTTTCTTCAGAGTCTAACCTACGACACACCTGCAGCTAAAACTAATGGGAAATTTATAAGCCATGTGTCACTGAAAGTAGCCAATCAAACTCTGGCCTGCTCACCAACAATAATCTACCATCCAGACCCTGAGTTCATTAGCTTTACAACTGCAAGGACAGGGGACGATGTTCGTGTCACAATACAGGTAATACATATTTTTTTTAGGACGCACACAAACACAAACATATTAGGCATGCATACTTCAATGGTCAGCCTTTTTTAATTCTGTTTTCATTTCAGAAAAAGGCAGACAAACTGAACATGAAGATGACAGAGATAGAAGTATGGGGTTTTCTGGATGAAAAACAATACACCTGCATCATGAAGAACTTAGAAACCAGTAATAACACCGACTCTTTCACCTGTGAGATTCCCAAGCCACCTGATGCTAAATTTCAGAAGTTATTGGTAAATATCACTTTACACCAAGCTCACCTGTTGAGAAATAAAATGTATATGTTGATGTCATGATAGTTACAACGGAATGATTTAGTAATAAATATGTCCTAAATTCAAAGTCTCAACAATACATTGTTTAGAATGCAATAGTTACCAAACTTTTCTTCAGAATTTAATCTATGACAAACTGCAAAATAATGAGATTTTTACAATCAGAGTGATTCTGAAGGTAGCCAATGAAACCTCGGCCTGCTCCACAATAATGAGCTACTATCCAAACCCTGAGTTCATCAGTTTCACTCTCATGAGAATAGGGGACGATGTGCGCATGGCCATAGAGGTAGAATGTTTTTCCCACATTAATGAGCACGTATGACATCTGTTACTAAGCGTTATCATTAATCTCTGTTGTTTTAGAAAAAGTCAGACAAACTGGACATGACAGTGGCTGAGTTGTTAATGTGGGAGATTCAGGTTTTTAAAACGATACCCCTGCATCGTAGATGTCAAAGAAACCAGTAACAAGTCTGACTTCTTTATCTGCGAAATTCAAAGGACAGTGTAGAATAGCAAAGTCCTCAGGAGTTATTTAGTTTTCATGCGGTGGCTTTCAAATTGTCATGTTTACCTCGAGGCACTTATCACACACACATTAAATGTATTTGGACCCACTGCTCTGTCCCACTGTTAAATTCCTTTTTTAATAGCAGCATTGTTATTGTTTTCCAGATAACGTTTGGTGACAAGACAGTAACACTATGGCCTCCATCTCTAGTACAGCAGGTCATACTGATACTGCGTATGCTGCTGATACCCTGTGTTATTTTTGGTAAGTCGTTAAGAAGACTGGATGTTGGTCCAATCAGTGTCATGGCTCTCTGATAGAGGTTTGAATTTATGCAACAGTACTATTGCACCGATATAACAAATTAAATTAATCTGAATAATTTCCTCTTTACATTCTATATCATTGTGTATGATTATGTTAAATGTTTGTTTTCTAATGCTTTTCATAGAGTCGAGGTATCCCATTGTCTGTCTGTTTGGTTTGAATCATTAACCGTGTTTGTCTTTCAGTGCTGGTGATCATCTGTCGATGGCAAAAGAAGCTCACTGATGAGATGAACAACCATTAGGGGGGAACCTGGGGAACTTTTTTGCACCTCCTTTATCAAAATGAATGTCATTCGTCTGGTTAATTGTGTTCTTCCTTGATGCCCATTGCACCACCTGTGGGTTACTGGAGTGAAGTTCACTCTTTTGTTTCCTTTGTCAAGGGAAGCAATCTCAAATGTACAGTGACTGTAAGAGCGCTTCCTGCAGTGTTTAGTTTTGGACTTAACATATCTTGCGACATCAGCTGCTTATTGTTTTTCTTTATGTTGATGCCCATGTAAAAGATTCTGTGGCTTTTGTATGTGAATACCGTTTACCTCAAAGTTACCAAGTCGACTAATAATTTTAAGTTGTTGAAATATCTTAGTTTGTACAACTTAAATTTAGTAGTCAACATTGATTTAAGTATTTATTTCAGACATGTATGTTTTTGTAAAACCATTAAACAAACAAACCAACAAAAGAATAGCACATAAAAAACAGGCAATAGAAATTACATGTTCAATAAGGAGTCGGAAGAAGTGTGAATTTATCTAATCCCATACCCTCTCCATTAATCTTCAGATAATAATTTTATCATAGGGTTCCTTATTTAATTAAACTTGTGAATACTTACATACATTACATACATACATACATACATACATACATACATACATACACACATACATAAATAAATATGTTATATATACTTGACCTGGTCATTCTGTGGTAATCATTTTCAGAGTAAAATCAACTTTTAAAAATTGACAGTGTACCTACTACCACTCTAAATATTGTTTAAATCATTATAAACAATTAAAGGAAATACTTTGAGACTTTGCAGATTTTGTTCCCATTAGGAAGAGCCAGACTAGCTGTTTCCCACTGTTTCCAGTGTATATGCTAAGCTAAGCTAACCTACTTGAGGCTTTAACTTCTTCTATACCGTATAGACTTGAGGAGGGTATCAATCTTCTCATCCAAATCCCCCCCAGAAAGCGAATAAAAGTATTTCCCCAATTCTCGAAATGTTCCTACAGCAACAGGCCGTTGAGTCTCTTTCTGATATCAACCCTGTACATACAGCCCGGCTACACATCAAGTAATGGTATTTTGGGTGGAAGAGTATTACTGAAGAACAATTGAAACATAAGCCAATAAAGTTCTGCCTATTTGGGCGTGAGCACAATTAAAAGCCAATATTTGAGATGGAATTATTTAAGAAGTTTGAATTCTTCATAAGTAACTAGCTTTTGTACGAGGACATGTAGAATATGCATGTTAGTCTCCTGTCTGCACCCTGTGATTATTTCATATGTATTTTATGTCCCAGTATAAATAATTTTTGGGGCCCCTAAATGCAGATGTGTTTCCTGCTGTTTCTGTGTAAGCCTTTGCTTGTATCTGTCAATAACTACCCAGTAGACCTTTTTCTGTGGTAAAATATTTGCTCCGACAAAGTGAAAAAAACAATGGCTTCATCCAGAGAGGGCCAGGAATTCCTTTGCAAGGAATTGTAGAATTATTGTACATTTACATTTTAGGGCATTCAGCAGACGCTTTTGTCTAAAGCGACTTACAGATATTCAAACACTGATGGCAGTGGCTGCTATTCAAGGTGCCAACCAGCACATCAGGAGCAGTTTGAGGTTCAGTATTTTGCGCAAGGACACTTCAACATGCAGACCAGGTGAACTGAACCAGCGATATTTTTTCCAAATACCGCCCATATTTGTACAGATTTTACACTTATTTTCATATTGTACATCTCTGTCAATTAATAAAAATGAATGTTTTTCATGAAAACAAATGAGACTCATGCTCCTCAATGAAATATAAGGCTGGATGACGGATATAAGGTTTAACATTTATAGGATCATTTTAATTGCAATAAAAAAATATATATATTATTTTTTCTCAGGAAAATTAGGGTTTGCTTAATGATCAGTTTAAAGGTTTTGGAGAGGTTGGGTTTTTAGCATGTGAAACTTTCAAGGACTGAATTTAAGTAAAACAGAACCAGTGAATCTTAAATTGTCTTATAGGTTGACTAGACGTTTGTGTTCCTCAGCCGAAGACATTGAAGCCGAAGAAGGTGCTCTTCAGGCAGAACTACATGACCTCAGTGCTGGCAATGAGAAAGAAGGCCTGAACAATCTTATTCTTTGGGAGGAGAGATGGGCAGCTCATAAAGGTGTGTAGAAAGAGATAGCAAAAAATATCTATTCATGAGGTTAATGCCATTGAAACAAACTAAAATTGTAAGTGCTGATTATTTCAGTCTGAAACTCAAAAAGCTCCTTAGAGTCTGCAGAAAAATGTCCAACAGGCAAAAGTTGACTGACTTCCTTGCAACTCTTATTTTATTAAATAATGTCCTACCCTTTATCACATCATTAATATTCTTACTTTCATCACTTAGATCAAAATTCGAACTTTTACGTCTTAATTGATTATATATATATATATATATATATATATATATATATATATTCATAAAAGATTTTAGCAGTACTTTTCATATGACTTTAACACTGGTTGGGGCTAGTTGGTAGTTTAGAATAGGCAAAACCACAGACATACACAGCCTTACAGAGTCATCACATGATTCGACCAGAGGCAGAAATAGCTGTTTCCTGGAACTGATGTGGTAGGGTATACACTCTGTTTGTAAAAGTTTCCACTGTACGTGTTTGTGGTGTACTTAGATGTTGATTTGACTTTTCATAAGCAGTATAATGCACTCTTCGACATAAACCATTTCAGGAGTGTTTTTATGGCTTCATTAAACTGGCTGAAGCTCATTGTTTTTAAGTACACGGAGCATTTGTGCTCATATTGTGACAGTCCATTCTTTCCAGTTCAGCTTTGCCTTGCATCTATAAACACAACACAGCATCTCAGTTTCTCTAAATCATAACAAAGCTACATTCTTGTTGGCAGCTCTCTGTAGAGAAGAACTATCACACCTTCTGTCCCAGGGTGCTCCTTAGGACTAATGATGACCACAAAGTGCTTCCCAAAGTGCATCTGGATCCAGTGGATCTTAAACATGTGTACGTGCCATTTCAAAACCAGGTAGGTGCATTACACCTGTATAAACTCACATGAGGATTTACAATGTCTTTCAAGGACAACACTGGACAGGTCCAGATTATGTACAAGATTTTAACAACAATCAAATGTGACTGTCACCTGTTTCTCCTTTAAACACTCACTTCCTTTCTCAGATCACACTTACAATCCAGACACACGTGACTGCAGGTTCTGAGGTGCTGGATAACTTTGCTTGTCAATTCTCTGCAAGTTCTAGTCAGCTTTGTATCAGGAACAACCCCCTTCCTCAGTTCCCACAATGCACCTGCATCCTTACAAACAACACACTTCCTACTGAAGGTCAGTGACTTTTTCCCAAAGAATATTTCACTCCAATACTGCACATCAGACTTTCTCATTAACCCTTGTATTGACATGATTTTCAGTAAGAGTGACATGCAAGTGAGGAACTGTAGGCAGAGAGGAGATGTGTAACACGGGATACAAGTCCCACTAACTTCAGGTCAAACTGTATTTTCTTTTGAGGTACACCAGCATTTGCTGCAGTTGTTTGTCTTCATTTGAAATGTTTTATCAGGTAATACTTCATTTTACAATTCTGTAAATTGGTAATGGTAAGTAGATGGTAATTACACAAATTCTCTGAAATTACTCCCCAATTACCACAAAAACTAATGCAAGTCAGTGGAGTGAGGCGCACTTGTTAACCATTTACATTCTCATCAAATTAAACATTCACCAATCAGTCTCTCTCTCTCTTTCTTTGTCACACATATACATACACACAGAGATATGCAGTTACTTTTTTAGTATTGTGAACTTTTTCCCTGTTATTAATCTACAGCATTTAATGATAAATTGTTGTCTCAAAATTAGTTATGAGTCCGAGTTATTAACAATGAGTTAAATTTAACTTGAAGGATGTGAAGACATTATTAATAGGCCCCAATGCGTAATTAAGGAATGAAACGCCAGTGGTCTGTAATTAACATTATATGGTAACTAACAATAAAAAAAAAGACATTTAGGGAAACTTGTTCTAAAGTTGAACTGATCTGATCAATTTACAGAAATTGGTAAGATTGTAAATGGTTAAAAATATATTTCAATTTACTGACCTGCAGAAGTTTGCAAGAAACCAGTTTGAAATTAAGCTGTGACAACTCACTACAAGTAGCCTGCTGAGGGGAAGTACAACAGAAACTAGCTGGAAATTAAGATGACATAAACTTCAGATTAGAAACTAGTTGAAAGTTTCCTGGAATATATATGGAATATATTGAAGGAATTACTGTTTTGAATTACTTACTAACTGCTTATTGGAAAATAGCACATTGTTATTATTAAATCCTTTTGGGATCTTTTTCAATTAATCTTGAGGTAATTACTGTGGTCACTGGGAGAAATTTCATATATGTTACCAGTAATTACCAACAACTAACAATGACATTTGCAGACCTTCAGAATTAGGTTCTATTTTTATCTTTTTAGTGAGGAATTGGAGAGAAACCGGTGTATATCCACAAAAGGAGAAGAATTGGTAGCTATACATTTCTAGATAACTTCTGCTAAAAACAAGAGTTAGTAAGCTAATGCTTACCAGGAAATAGAACAACTTGCCTAAAAAGGCAAGAAATGTTCAAGATTTCTTTGCTGTATGAGCAGACAAAACTGTCATCATCACAGAGGGTGTTTTCATAAACCGTCTACAGCAAGAGCAAAATACATCCAGGAATAATAATGGAAGGGCTCTATGTATGCTAGAGGTGGAAAAATTACTACCAGCTGTTAATTTGTTATGCCTCAACATGTATAGTGCTAAAACTATGACCAATAGCTTTTCTACTGTACCATTCATTGTGTTATTTGCATGTCGGGCCTGGCATCCGTAAGAATTCACTGTATTAATTTATTTTATTTTTTCAGGTATGCATGTCACAGTTAAGATTAGACTTGGGAAGACATGTTTGACTGAAAAACTGAAGCTAACCAACTGTGCCTACATCATGGGACCGCCCACCTCTGTCCTGTAAGTCTTACCACTGTCAAGACTCTAAGATATTTACTCTAGACAAATAATACCAAATAACTGGAGGATAGACAGAGGCACAATGAGTAACAGTCAATCAAGAATAGTCTATTTCATCAACAGCCAAATTGAATCAAGTCAGAATCCCTAGTTATTTAATTATCTTATAACATAGTGTGTGAAAGTCAGTGAAGTCAGTGGTGTGTGGTGCATACTGTGGGTGCAGCTGTAGTAAGGTGCAAGGTATAGATAAACTACATACATAGAGAAAAGATAAGCAAACCAATAGTGTGGTGTGTTTGTGTAGGAGAGCAGAGACAGTGGTTAGATTGCAGTCAGGACTTACGCAACCAAGAACACACTGGCCACAACAGGTGTTGCAGATCTCCCTAATTAGTCATCTGCAGAGCAAGCAAACATGCACGTTAGTACCAGATCCAACCCCGAGATGAAACTTCGGGTCTCACAGGATCACCGATCAGCCACAGCATTACAACCACTGACAGGAGGTGAATAACATTTATCATCTTGTTACAATGCAATGTGCTGCTGGGGAACCTTACATTCCCCCAGAGCATGTCTCCAGACAGCTACGTTTATGCATCAACACAAAATTATCTGCTTTTACAGTAGCAGAGGGTTTCTGCTCATTTACATTCGTAGCAATGTGTTGAGGGATACGATTTTTTAAACTGCTACAACACAATCATCTCACAAAGATGTTAAAATTAATGAACAGCTGAGCACCAACTGTGAAAATGGGAAGCCTAATCATTGAGAAACTCTACATTTGTTGTATTAAAGCCGTTTACACAATGCCTGAATTCTTTTCTTTACCTCTCAGCTGCTGTATATGCTTCAGCAACTCGTATGAACATACAGCTGAAAAAGCTTCCTGAGTTCTCTCAGCGAGGACGCGCTGAATCAAGAGCATTTTCTCTGCATCTGTCCAATTTTTTGCACCTGCAACACATTCAGAGAAAGTGAATATAGTATCAGGGTTTTGCTCATTAACTTCAGCACCAAATGTGTTGATCTCAATTAAGATGATAATATTTGTTTTTCTCTTCAGGTGTCAGCAGTGTATTGAAGCTGCATGTCGTAGTTGGATGTAGTTGGAGCACCAACAGCTGCTCCTGGGGGTCTGCAGGAGTTACGGAAGTAATTATCTATTCATTATCTACAGGAGGCTTCACCAAGATTTATACTAGAGCTACACAAATGCGAAATTAACGCATAGTACATTTAAACATCAATGGCACATCCCCATATTAATGTAGAGTCAGTAAAATCAGAATGATGACCACAAAGACATGCTGAACTTCACTTTGATGTCATGTTAGCCACAAGCAGCTGTTTACAGTGAAAAGGCTCTGATGAACTCACTGTGGACTATCAGCACACAGCAGACACACACGGATTGCAGCTAGCTTAAAAAAGTAGAACTTTTAACGACTAAAGAGTCAGATATTTTCCTCAGGAGATTGTGGAGACCAAAATAGACCTCGCTCGAGGGTCGGAGGGTGACGCGCCGCGGAAACACCGTCGGAGCTGCGGAGGCAGGTAGCCGATGTCTGACGCACCGCTCTTTCGGAGACTGTAAACTCCCAGCACAGCCGGTCTCACCCTGGCCGCTGCAACATGCGCCCATGGGTAGCATTCTCCTCCGGGGAGAGAGGGGTGTTCAGTGTCAACGTGTTACCCCCTCGCGTCTAGCCGGAGGGCGGAGGGACTGCGGTTATGTCTATGTTTATGTCAGACAAAAATGTAGCATGCCGTCCCAGAAACAATGGCACTTTCTCGGCTTAACTATGGTTGCACTATTTTATATCTAATCACATCCTCTGCCTTTGTTTACGTTTCAATTCGAACTAGAACTTCCTAGAGGAAAGATTTATAATTTAAGATTACTTTTTTGAATTTAAAAATTATCAACAGGTACTCTAATAAATTATTTGTTTATTACTACTTATTGTTGAAGCATTTAAATCAATATTGAATCGAATCGATATTGAATCGAATTGCGACCTAAAGAATCGAAATCGAATCGAATCAAATTGAATCAGGCCCAGACTGGCCATAGGGAGAACCGGGAGTATTCCCGAAGCGCTGGCCTATGATTGGCCTGCCGGCCTGCGTCTCTCTGTCCTATTTTTTTTTTTCTTTAACAGGCTGCTGGTCAGCCGGTGTCACGGCTATCTGACTTTTTTTTCTAAGTCAGAGAGGCAGGCCAGGCCAATCAGAGGCCACTCAGGCCAGTAGCATGTGAGGAGGACAAGGCGATTTTTGTTTCGATTAACAACCCCCCCCCCCAAGCCATGGTGCCATTAAAAAAAAAGATGCGTCTGCAAGTAAGTTATGTAAAAAAAAAACACTGGTTCTTGTCAGTATGAGGTCCAGGGACCCCCAAGGGTCCTTGAGGCTGTACACTTTTACACAGTGTAAATATGTAGCCTGCTAGGCCCTGGCCTTGGGATTTTAAAATCACTGATTTACAAGCCACTTTTTTTTTTATTTACTGTTTTTGAAATTATTTGTTTGTGCAACGAATGGGATATAATCATTCCATTATTATGTATATGGTTAGCTTCAAAATATTTGGTGGGTCAATACCTCCACAGATGGGTCATGGCCTGAAAATGTCCATGTGACATTAGGGTGAGTGTTGTAGTGACTATTATGCCTATATTGGAGTGCATATTTGTTTTGAATCAGCCAAAAACATACTATTGTGTGTGTGTGTGTGTGTGTGTGTGTGTGTGCGTGTGCGTGTGTACCTGCATGCATGCCTGCCCATGCATGTAGGTGTGGGTGTGAACGTGCGTGTGTGGGCAAGGCCAGGGTGGCCTGGTTACATGACTGACTCCTGGCCTGAAAAAGTCTCCCAGTCCGGCCCTGAATCGAATCGAATCGAATCGAATCGAATCGAATCGTGAGGTTCTTAACAATATCCAGCCATAACGGTCATGTATATCTGTTAAATGTTGTCTTTGCAGGACAGTGTTTGCCAAATCACAGAGTCGGGGATGAACTTTTCTGTGAGTCTGAACATCTTCTCTCACACATTCTACTTCTGAACTTCACACTACATTCACTCGCAATTACTTAACGTTAAAGTTGCAACGTTTAAAAAGGTGCGTGTGTGTGTGTGTGTTATACTGTCAGAAGCCTGAGATATCCTCCATCACTCCCAGTGTTGTGTCTTTCTACGGCAAAAACCATGCAGTGTTGTCAGGTAATAACCTCAATGATGTGACCAGAGTGAGGATCAAGGCTCAAGACTGCACCCAACAAGAGTGAGTCAGTTTACAGGTTGTTTATATTTACATCACATATAGCAATTCATTACAATGCTTACAATAGAAGGACTCTCAGTGTTATTAACCTTCATCTTGGTGAATTGAATTATTTTTTTAACTATATAACTTTCTTATTGCTCTTCTGCTTGATACTTTGCTGTTGTTGCTTTATAGATCAGTTCCCTCAAAAAATATTATTTATATATTTTTTTTTTTGGTCTCAGTGAGACTAACTGTCGTCCTTTGTTCATTGTTCAGATTTCCAGTATCGAACAACAATGGTGTGAATCGGACGTTCCACATTCCCCGCACTGATATTAAAGGCGTGATCAAAGTGTGTGTTGTCCTCCCAGATGGTAGTTGCCATGGCAATGCTACAATCACCTACTGGTCCTTACCTTCCTGCACTAACATTGTACCACGCAGCTCTTGGTTCAGGTAAGACTTAATATAACCACACAGCCAGAAACTGAGACAAAAAAGTCCAGATAAAACTTTCCTGATTAAATTTTTGAACACATCTGATCTCAACGGGATACTCAAACTAAACTTAAATGATGTGTAAAAATACACGCGAGCGCGCACACACACACACACACACACACACAAACAGTGAGTTAAGTCAAAACCCAGTATGTGTTACATGAATTCTGCCATGTTACATTATATCACAACATGTCAGAACTGTCACGTCAAGCAAGTTTCTCTTACATTCATCTATTTTATGCCATTTCCTAATTTTTCACATCAGATCAAATCATAATGAGATGGTTACTTTCCTTGGCTACACCCTTATTGCCTACTTAAGTGTTATATGTACAATTAACATTCCTTGAGCAGCTGATTTGTCAGATACACAACAAAAGAGCAGCAGGTGTATCTGTTTCGAGTGCAGCCAAGTAATCTCACATTTTAATGAAGAAATCACTTAATAATTAGCCTTTCACCATTAGGCCATGAGAAGCAGCAAAAGCGGGAAGTTGGACCTTTAGCTCACACCACTGTATACAAGTGTTGCACTGCAAGTCTTGTGTTTCACACATTGATTGCTATTCATAGCAGCTGCATAGAAACTTAATACAGCTCTGATACAGTGTAAAGAGGGTACAGAAGAGCACATGTTTCCTATGATTTGCTTGTGCAGACTCCACCACTAACAAAGAGAGACAATTATATAGTATAAAGTAAATACATCAAAAGGCATTTGTTGCAAACATGCTCTTGAATGGCTGGATTTGATTTCATGAAAAAAAATTATATTACATTTTAATCTATATACCACATCACCAGGTCATCTGATGCTGTGCACAAATTTACCTTTCTACATTTTGATCTATTGCAGAATCTAATCTACAACACACCTGCAGCTCAAACGAATGGGATTTTTACAAGCAAAGTGATTCTGAAGGTAGCCAATGAAACCTTGGCCTGCTCCACAAGAATAACCTACTATCCAGACCCTGAGTTCATCAGTTTCACACTCATGAGAATAGGGGACGATGTGCGCATCACCTTACAGGTACAGCGTATTTTCCTGCATTCATGCGCACATATGACGTCTGCTCATGAGCGTCATCATTTGCGTCTGTTGTCCTTTTAGAAAAAGGCAGACAAACTGGACATGACAGTGGCTGAGTTGTCAGTGTGGGGGGTTCAGGATGGAAAACAATACCCCTGCATTATAGAAGCCAAAGAAACCAGTAACAAGTCTGACTTCTTTATCTGTGGAATTCAAAGGACACCGGATGCAAAGTTTCAGAATTTAATGGTAAATCCTTCATTTAAATAAAAATACTGTAGAGAAATACAACCTTAAATTTAGTGTGATTGTAGGCAGGAATTACACTGTAGAATAGCAAAGTCCTCAGGAGTCATTTAGATTTCACACAGAGCCTTTCAAATTGTCATGTTTACTTCGAGGCACTTATCACACACACATTAAATGTATTTGGACCCACTGCTCTGTCCCACTGTCATTTTTTTTTAAATAACAGCGCTGTCATTATTTCCAGATAACGTTTGGTGACAAGACAGTAACACTAGGGCCTCCATCTCTGCTACATCAGGTCATGCTGATACTGCGTATGCTGCTGATACCCTGTGTTATTTTTGGTAAGTCGTTAAGTAGACTGGATTTTTAATATCATTCTTTTTCAAATTTTAAATTCCATATCATTGTGTATGATTATGTTAAATGTTAGTTTTCTAATGCTTTTAATAGAGTCGAGGCATCCCATTGTCTGTCTGTTTGGTTTGAATCATTAACCGTGTTTGTCTTTCAGTGTTGCTGATCATCTGCCGATGGCGAAAGAAGCTCACTGACGAGATGAACAACTATTAGCTGAAACCTGGGGAACTTTTTTTGCAACTCCATTATCAGAATGAATGTCATTCGTCTGGTTATATGTATTCTTCAGTGATGCCAATTGCACCACCTGTAGGTTACTGGAGTGACGTTCACTCTTTTGTTTCCTTTTTCAAGGGAAGCCATCTTAAATGTACGGTGACTGTAAGAGCGCTTCCTGCAGTGTTTAGTTTCGGGCTTAACAGTATCTTGCAACAATCAGCTGCTTGATTGTTTTTCTTTACGTTGACGCCTCAAAATGACCAATTACACTTGTCATTTTAAGTTGTTCAAACATTTTAGGATAATATACAAGAATAACCCATAAGAAAACAGGTCATTCTAATTACATGTTTGAAAAGGAGTGGAAAGAATTGTGAATTTAATCTCATCCCACTCCCTCTCCATCATAAAACAAAGTTTCAGACTTTGCAGATTTTGTTCCCATTAGGAAGAGCCAGACTAGCTGTTTCGCACTGTTTCCAGTCTATATGCTAATAAAATAACCTACTCAAGGCTGTGACTTCTTCTATACCGTATAGAATTGAGGATGGTATCAATCTTCTCATCCATCTCCTGTCGGCACCCTGTGATATTTCTATGTATTTTATGTTCCAGTAAATTATTTTTGGGGCCCCTATTTTTGCTCCCTGCTGTTTCTGTGTAAGCTTTTGCTTGTACCTGTCAATAACTACCCAGTAGACCTTTTTCTGTGTTAAAATATTAACTCCAACAAAGTGGGCACAACGGCTTCATCCAGCAGAGGGTCAGAAATTCCTTATTTTTCATTTTAATTATTGTACATTTAAATTTAAGGGCATTTAGCAGACGCTTTTGTCCATATTACAGTAATTCATGCACTGATGGCAGTGGCTGCTATTCAAGGTGCAGACAAGCACATCAGGAGCAGATTGGGGTTCAGTATTTTGCCCAAGGACACTTTACCATGCAGACCAAGGAAACTGAACCAGCGACCTTCCGATAACAAGACTGGCTCTACCCCTGAGTCACAGCCGCCCTTATTTTTACATGTTTTGTACATATTTTTCACATTGTACATCTCTGTCAATTATTAAAAATAAGTGTTGTTCATGAAAACTTCTGTTTGCTTGATGGTCAGTTTAAAGGTTTAAGAACAGACTTTGAGTAAATCAGAACCAGTGAATCTTTAATTCTGTCACAGGTTGACATGGTAGATTTAAGGCTGAACAAATAAAGAGCAGGTGAAAACAAAACTGCGTCACATCACTGATATGAGAACGTCAACAGGTCGAGCAAACATTAGGTTAGCCTCCAATTAGCTAGAAAAAAATTGTAACGTTAAAGGCTAAACAGGCTGTTTATGGATAATGGAATATCAAACTACAAGAAGAAAACAAGTCGACCTACATGCTACTACAGGACAGCTGCAGGCACATTCTCAGACATGCATTGTGTCCACAGGACCGCTCGAACTGGAGTGAGTACAACAAACCAACTTTAGCTGCTAGCTGCTACCAATTAGCATAAGCTAAGGATTTAAACTGTGTTTCAGTTGAACCACCAGAGGGTAGCCTACGTTAGCTTTCTAAAATGAAATTAATATCCATCTATATATATATATATATATTGTCTACATTATGTTACTAGTTATTGTCAAAGTTATGTAAGTGTTAAAAGGTAACGGCTTAAGTAGTGGTTATGAGAACGGAGGCTTAAAGCTTAATTACAAGTGTTAGCCGAGCCTACATGCAATAGCTAGCCTATGTTGTGAAAATAATGTTAACATATGAATCAAGTAATTTTGCTCGTTGCGCCTTTTCTGTCTTCTCTGTAACAATTTGGGACTTTAATTCACATTTTGTTGGACAGTGTTTTCTCCACATGTTTCAGGTTTACAGAAGGAGAAAACACCTAGAAGCCTTTTGTAACATTAAAAAGTCAAAGACTGACCCCATGATGTGTGTTCAGTGGATGGCTGCTGAGGGTTTTAACTCATTCTGTGTTTCCCCTGTTGGATTTCTAAGTATCGTGAAGTTGTTGGATATTTTTGTTACAATTCAGCATTTCATCCCTTCTCCTTTCTATAATAAACAATAAGTGAACGTATAAATCATGCTAATGCTGGAGTTCCTGTTTCCCATAAAAAGATATGGTGGTGACTTTGGAGAATCATTCATGGATTAAGAAGGACGCACACTGTTTCTTACAGTTGTGTGTCAAACTCAGGATGTTTAAGGAGAGCTGTAGTAAAGCGTCACCTGGTGGTGGTGTATGCAGACTGGTTTAATCCATGTAAAGGTGTGGTGGGGACATGGTTTTGTTGATGGGGTGGTTCTTTGAGTCAGAATTATAAGTTGTGATGGCATTTATGTTGAGGAAGAAGTCAATCACGTCACTAAATTTCACCGAGACCAAACGATCTGATACACCTTTTTTGTTGTTTCCGTGTTCTGACGGACTCCATTATATTTCTGTACATGCACACAATGTTTGTATCTTTAATGTACTGATGTTAATAAGATTTTAGGCTGCAGAGTTTTTTTTCCAGCAGTGTTTGGGGACGCGCTGCACGGTTGTCTCCACCAGGTCGTGCCTGTGAGTCAGAGGCAAGATACAAAGAAGCTGGAGAAGAACAACTGGTCTTCTCGTCGTCTACGAGTCAGGTGTCATCTTCTGAAATGTGTCCAGGAGTGCACACGTCACTCCATGCACGAGTTCTGTGGTCACA
This sequence comes from Diplodus puntazzo, assembly GCA_963678695.2. Lineage (NCBI taxonomy): Eukaryota > Metazoa > Chordata > Actinopteri > Spariformes > Sparidae > Diplodus > Diplodus puntazzo. The sequence goes on along the minus strand of OZ023177.1, from coordinate 7,693,200 downwards.
CTAAAACTGTATGGGCTTTGATTGAAATCATGATGAGAAGCGCAACACAGATTTATCTCAGAAATAATCAAATCGTCTTTTGGATTTCAGTTTCGCTGATCGCGCCCCCTCCCACCATCAGCACTTCTCCTTTCAACAGAGGCGCACTGCGCTTTTACGCACAGCTCCAGTGACACTGTGGAGGAGCGCTCAAAGCCATGCAGAGCCACAACACCATCAATGTGTGAGAGTTTTACTGCCGCCGCTGCAAGAAGATGATCCTGCTGCCTGGTCTGCTGTTCGTCCTCTGGGGAGAACCGGCTCGGTGCCTGGCGGAGGGTGGAGGCTTTGACTTTTACGGAGAGATCCGCCAGTACACCGTGGCCACCAACACGGTTTACGTGGCTACAGAGGAGAAGCTGTACCAGCTGAACCACGACCTGACTCTGGTCCGCAGTGTGACCCAGAGAGGAATCATAAAGAGTGGGGAACAGGTGTACGATGGGCAGTTTCATCGGGTTTCTGAGACGGATCAGTGGAACACAACTTTCAGAGTCAATGTGTTATTACCGTTTGTTGAAAATGCCACTCTGATCAGCTGTGGTGTGATCGACAGAGGATGCGGTGTGTGCGAGCTGCTGGACCTGGAGGACATCTCCAATGTGTTGCACAGGGAGCTCGTCCCGGTGGGGCCCCAGCGGCGCAACAGCAGCGCATCCGTCGGCTTCCTGGTCAATGTGGAGAAGACAAGGACCGAGACCGAGACTTACATTCTGACTGCCATACAGAAAGACAAAAAGAACCCCGATAAGATCAACTGTCCTTCTAAAGAAACTGTGAACCTTCATAATACGAACAACAACCAGATGGGATCTATATTTTCCAATACTGCCGCTGGATATAACACGATCAATGTTGTAGGTGAAGTGGAGTTTGTGGATGGATTTCAGCTTGGTGTTATCATTTATCTTTTCTCCAACCTGCCCTCAAGTGACAAAAGCAACAAAGTCCGTCTCATTTGGCTCGAGGGAAAAACCAGCAAAAGCCAAACTTTCAAGTCACTGCGGGGCGCGACTCTCAGCATCTCTGACGGCGGTAGAGGCAGCAGACTCGAGGCCTCCTCGGTGCTCCCGGGTGGTCCGCCGGTTCTCTGGAGCGGCGTGTTCAGTGTGGACGGAGGACGAACCAACACAGAGCTGGTGCTGTTTGACATCAGTCCTGATCTCACCGGAGACAAAGATACAGATCCGGACTTCTGCACCAAGTCAACCTGTACTGACAGGGCAACACCACAGGTGGGTTGTTGTATTTTAAATGCCAGGTTTTTGTTTGTTTTTTCCAAGTTAGAGTTTATCTCTGATCATTAACATCTACAGAAAGGCGGATCATTTCATCGCTCAGTGGTGTAAACAAAGTCACACATCTAGAACCATATCCAATGGGCTTATTGCACTGCAGTGACAGAATGTTTCACTCAGGATCAATCTCTATTCTAATAACAGTTTATAAAGTGCTTTTAAATTGAAATACACAGGCAAAGTTCTACATGATGAAAAGAAAACATGTCATAAAATAAGAATTTGAAACTATATAAATGACCATTAAATTCATGGAATAAGGTTTTTTTCCCAGGAAAAATCTCATATCTAATCTCAAAAATGTTCACAAGCTAAATGAGCATAAAGTTAAAGTTATTTCCAAGTGCAATCTGGTCTGCTGTTGACAACATGTCTGAGGAAGGAACTGGGTTTTGCTGACTGACACTTAGCTTATTACGCAAGCTTGGAGTCCAAAAGAGTCTTAAAAGGGTGAGAGGCTACTTTATTAAGCACTCATGAAAGGAAATTCATGAAATCAATGACAAAATAATTCAGATGTCGCATCACATACACCTACATAGATATAGAAAGATATTTAGCCATGCATGGACATGACTCATTTTAAGTACACTTAATGGATCTCTTGGTGCAGTTTATTCAGTTTTTAGTAATGAAAGGCTATTTAAATTTCCCTCAATACTTCAAAGCTCTACTCTTCAGGAATCCACAAATACCTGTCCTACCCAGGTCCGCTGATCAGTGTCTTTTTGTCCCTCAGCCAAAGACGCTGAAGCCGAAGAAGGTGCTCTTCAGGCAGAACTACATGACCTCTGTGCTGGCTGTGAGACAGAAGGCCTGGTTAGTTTTCTTCATTGGGACGGGAGATGGGCAGCTCATAAAGGTGCGTACAAAAAAATATGTATTTATTATTTGAACAGAATCAGTAGTTCCACAATACAGGTGACAGCATGCATCAAAAGTCATATTATGTACCTTGTAACATTGAATGATAAAAAGCTGTGGTATTTCCTCCCTGAACAGTGTTTATTTATTGATAGAAAGTAAGATGATCTGAAATGATTCCATAACTTCAGATTGGAACCATGATCTGATTCTTTCCAAAGTGCTTAAGGCGATGGCAAATTGACATTTCACTCTGGAACTTTTCATAGTGGGGCCTAAAAAACAATATCTAATTTCTTACTTTACTTTTGGTTCATACTGACCAGCAGCCTGTCACCCCTTTATGTCCTCTGCCTCTTCTCCATCAAATCGTTCTCTGTCTTCTTTTAATCTCATCGTTACAAAAATGTATATTCTGCAGAGACTCATTATACTGTACATGCTCGCTCACATGATGAAAGAATTGAACAGAAGTCTGGGAACACTCCACAGTAACCCTCTGCTCAACACAATAGGCTCTTTATGCTCCATGTATTTGTATTTCTTACAGCTATGTATAAGAAGAGAACAGAGAATGGTTGCTTTTCTATTGACTCACTGACAAATGTAACAAATACAGGAAGACAGCTGATAGCTCAGAAAATATAGTGCAAAAGGGGCAACTACTCGTAAGATTATAGTGAGACGCTGTAGCTGTAATACCCACAATTTACCTATAATTAACTGAATATCACATAGAAATGTGCAGGCTATCGGTTTGGAGCAATTAAATGGTTTTGGTCACATATTGGACATATTAAATTGATTTTTTACAGAATTTTTATATGGAGTTATTTTGCTTTCATTGTGAATCTTAGATTATAATACATAATCTAATAACTATAATACATGACTGTCATTATAGTTAGTCTAATCTTTTATAAGAAAGAAACACATATTTATGAAAATAAGAGCCAACCATCATCATGGGAGAGCAGGTTCACCGTCAGTGCAGTATGGGTGTTTACAGGGCTGAGTGGATATCGTGAAATAATATTGGATCATTGAAGTTGGTGTCATCATTGTTAAACAACAACCATTGCCTATAAAAGTCTGTCTACATGACTCAGGTAGAAATGTTCAGGGTTGAGGAAAGGTATCAACGTTTTATGAACATAAGATCTAGTCATGTTTGCTGACTTTCTTCTTCTATCCTCTGTTGTAGCAAAAGGTGAACGAATGAAACACACCATTAGCTTGAATGATATCACAGATTTCTCTGGATTTGATTGTTTGAAATCTTTAGGAGAATGTAGGTACACAACTCAAGACATTAGTCAATCAGCAGATGGGCAATCTGAATAGGCAAACTGATCAAGGGGGTCTGAGGCAGGAGGGCAGGCTCTGAGGTAAGATGCAAGTCAAACACACAGTCATTGGGCAACAAGCTTAAGCAGGCAAAAACAGCTGCAGTTCAACAGCAGCATGGTAAAAAAAAGGCTGACTAACTAAAGGAGAAAAGTCAAGCATGATGAAACCTGTACAACTCCAGATGATACACTGGTGAGTCTGCGGCTTAAGAAGAAGACACAATTGGCACCACCATGTTAACTCTTCTGAAACATTTACCCTGAGCAGCACAAAATACAGTTGCAGCTTTTTCTATGTACTTGCGGCAGAAAGAGGCAACACAGCTGAAATCTCATGAAGTGGACACGGTAACAAAAAGTCAGCAGAAAAGAGAAAGAAGTTTTCAGCACACTGGTGCTGGTGTGAGCTCTTAGTGGTGTTAGACAACACAGTGTCCTCATCAGGACTGAGAGGCATCAGTGTATCAAGGTTTTCCTCAACAACCATAATGGTGGTGGTCATTAGCTAGTTGTTCTGCCTGAACCACAGTCATACCCGGAAATGTAACTCTACCTCTACAGAATCACCACAGCCATTGAATGCTTGATTTGAGTGATTTTAGTCTATAAATCTCATTCATTTAAAATTCATGTTTGTGGTTAGATTTTACAACACACAGTAAGAGTCAGAGACCTTATTTATCTGTTGGGCCACAGACTAAAGTGGCAGTTTGCGCTTACTCTTGTATTTTGAGTGGTTCCCTTTTTCCAATTCTAGTTTTCCTGATAGCTAATCCATAACCTTTGATATTTATCAGTATAGTCCCTCAGAATCATAACAAAGCTACATTCTTGTTGGCAGCTTGCTGTGGACAAGAACTATCACACCACCTGTCCCAGGGTGCTCTACAGGGCCAATGATGACCTCAAAGTGCTTCCCAAAATGCATCTGGATCCAGTGGATCGTAAACATGTGTACGTGCCATTTCAAAAGCAGGTAGGTGCATTCGACATGTATGACATGTAAGGCTGTGGTGAACACCAGGAGATTGTGAATACTTCAATTTCCGATTTAATGTTGATTGTCTGAATGTCATCTGTATGTAAGTCATATTTGAAAGTGTTTTTGATTGTTTGTGTTTTGTTCCAGATTAAGCGTGTAGCTGTTTCAGACTGCAGCACATACACAAATGTGCAGGACTGTTGGTCTGCACAGGATCCATACTGTGTCTGGTGCGGCTCTGAGGGAAGGTCAGGGAAACAACATGTGCAGTTGAAACCATCGAGCAAGTATAAACAACATGTACAAACCTAAACTTTAAACATCATTTGCTCTTCCTAGTTGCACATTTGAAGATGACTGCCAAGACTCAGACTGGTTGTCCATTCCTGATGACTCTCAACAGAAAAAGATTTCCCACAAAGTTGTCAAGGAAAACACTGGACAGGTATACAGTAGAGCATGTCCAAGCTTTAAACTTCACTCAGTTGTGACTGTCATCTATTTCTCCTTTAAACACTCACATCACTTCCTTTCTCAGATCACACTTACAATCCAGACACACGTGACTGCAGGTTCTGAGGCGCTCGCTAACTTCGCCTGTGAGTTCTCCGCAAGTTTCGGTCGGCTTTGTATCACGAACAACCCTCCTCCACAGTTCCCACAATGCACCTGCATCCTTACAAACAGCACACTTCCTGCTGAAGGTCAGTGACTTTTGGTAAACATAATAATTCAGTAAATTAAATAACTGACAATCAACCCTCAGACTGTCAGATAAAAGAAAATCTCGACAAGTTGAGAAATCAGTTTTGTCTGATGTTTTATATTGTGACATTGCATTAAATGATGTGTATTGGTGATGGTGACCAGGACTCTGACATTCACTGTATTATTTTTACTTAACAGGTATGCATGTCACAGTTAAGATTAGACTTGGAAAGACACATTTGACTGAACAACTAAAGCTAACCAACTGTGCTGACATCACTGGACCACCAACCTCTGTCCTGTAAGTCCATACTCAAGTAGACAGATGATTCCTAACATAAGTTATTGAAGATAGAGCTGAGAAAGCTAAAATACATTATCAGTCAGATGTATCACTTATGACATTATCAGGTAAAAGAAAGAAACCACGTCAGGGTAAATTCTAGCTGGTTTTGTTCGGGAAATCCAAGTTCAGTATTGTACACTAGACTGTATAGCGCATGGCTTGCACATGTAGTATAGGAGAGGAGTGTATCTTGCTAAGGGCCAAATCCCAAATGTCATAAAAAATTAAAATCTAGGTCCTGTTCCCATGCATGTTTTAATAGCTGACATGGGGTAGCATCTTATCTTTGCAATGATACAGAACTAAAATTGAAACTAACAGGCTGGTAGTTAAAAACAGAGATGTGTTAATAGGGTTTATTTTTTATTTTTTCCTGGAAATGGGGTTAAGGCATTGGTCAAAATGTCTGACTTGTAAGTATTTGAAAGACTGGGTCCTGGATACAGCAAAGGTATCTTTCAGTTGGGAGATTGATGCAAAACAATAAATGATAATTTTAAAATGATATTTTTTAATGAACCAGAATGGAATGAGCAAAGAAATAGTTGGTTGCATTTAGCAAGGGTGCCGGAAAACTTTGTAGACTTGTAGATTTGATTTGTCCATTAGATTTGTAGACTTGTGTTCTGGCTGAAGCAAAGGTAAGTGCAACACTCAAAAATGGCAGCTGGTTAGAGCCTCCATAAATACTAAAGATGGACATGAATATGAAAACACATCAAGAGAAACGAGCAATGGATGTTTGTAACCCAATAATAAAATTGGAAGTAGGTACAGGGTAGGGTAAAAAATGTAGCAACGCCTCATTGCGGTACTAACAGGAAATTAAAGTTGTCGCTCTGATGAAAAAAGGATGAAGAAAATCAGACAGACAGTATGGAAAAACTATAAGGACTAAAAGGCAAAGAAAGAGAGAGAAACCATAACGGAACCACAGGTCAGCTTATCCCGACTCCCTCATCACACCACTTAGCCTCATGCATTTAAAACAGTTGGCAGTGGACACGTTTATCATCTGAATGTACGTACACTATCACTGTCATGTGGTCCCTGTTTTCAAGTGAAATCAACAACAATGCAGCAGGTGATTACATTTGTTTTCCCATCAGGTGTCGGCAATGTATTGAGGCTGGATGTGGCTGGAACATGAACCGCTGTTCTTGGGGAAATCAAGGAGAGAGGAATGTAAATATGCATGCTTCTATGTATTTATTTAATTCCCCCCCGACTTCATACATGTTGTACCTGCACGTTTTTGCAAATTTGAACAACATTGCATCAGTATGTACACATTGCATGTGTTCATTTTGAGATATTTATAAAACTGAACACTGATCATCAAGTTATTTTACCAGGACATTGTAATTTATGTTAGCAACTGGAAACAATTAGCTAATACAGTGAAGCCTACTGATTGAAAATGTGTTGATTCTGCAGCAATTTTCATTGTAGAATTTACGACCGACTCAAAAATACAAAACAAGGATTTACTTTATCTATTCATTTTCATTAGAAATTCATTTATTATACTTAGCTCTTTATATAATAAATTAAAATGTTTTAATCTTTTTGTTAAAGAAATAGTCTTACATTTTTAGAAAACCACTTATTACTCAGGCTAGCCTAACCCAGCCTGGATTTAACCTAGATTAGAACACAGGGGTAAGACATGAAACAGCTAGTTCTCATCAAAGGTTCTTAAAAGAAATGGCCTCAAGCAACAGAAAAACAGTCTTTTAACTTGTTTTGTCTCCATAGCTGATGATAGCAGACTAGTGACTAATTGACTCACCACACTGCCGTGGCTCTGAGGTATTCAGTGTTGCAGTGCACTTCTCTAAACTCAGCAGGCCTACATTTTTGCAGATAGATTTTAACAAAGTTGCTTGTTAAAACCAAACATCTCATTTTCTAAACTGCACGTGTTAATCAAACATGTAATTTAGACTGCATTGTAGTTGTAGGAATATACTTTAGACTAGTTGTTTTCTACTGTTTCCAGTTTTTTTTTACTATAGCTAACACTAGCTGAAACAGCTCCTGAATCATCTCTTAATAGTGACACTGAATGTGAACATGACATATCTTTCCCTCACTTCCTGCAGCACAGTGGAAAAAATGTTACAGCCATTACGTGGCACCTTTATAGTGACTGGCATGTGAACCTGCTACATTTCTTCCCTTCCTCTCTTCTTGCAGAACATTCTTTGCCAAAAGATGGATTCAGGGATGAACATTTCAGTGAGTCTGAACTTCAATTCAAGATAAATATAATATTAAAGATAACACATTGGAAATTATAATCTCTATATGTGTTTTACTGTCAGAGACCAGAGATCTCCTCCATCACTCCCAGTGTCATATCTTTCTACGGCAAAAACCACGCGTTGTTGTCCGGTCTTAACCTTCATGATGTGACCAGAGTGAGGATCCAGGCAGACATGGACTGCACTCCACAAGAGTGAGTCAGTTTTTTGGGGATATCTAAGTGTTGTGAAACAAGTGAATGAAACACAAAAAATGAAATCATTTGATAGGAGCAGAGTGAGGAGGATAAATTGAGGAGTCTTACAGCCTGAGGAAAGAAGCCACTTTGTAGTCTGGTGGTATGGCAGTGGATACTTCTGTATCTTTTGCCAGGTGACAGCCAGGTGAACAAACTATGGCTGTGGTTAGTGTTGTCCTTTGGGCTCTGTACAGACACCTCGCTTCACTGGTATCACAAGGCACAATTCAGACACAAGGCAACTCAGAGTGCTTTACAGGAGCATACAATTAACAATACAAAAAAAGTTGCATTTAAAATCCATTTAAAAACAAATAAGAAAGACTTACTTGTTTTCACTGGCAGTGAAGAAGGATGCAAATTCATTACAGGCCCTGGTAGATCGATGTTCAGAAGCTACTGGCCTAGGAGGGTTTGTTGGCCTGTCGACAGTAGCAAACAGGGCACAAGCATTATTATTGTTCTTGGTGATAATATCTGAGAAGAAGGACTGCCTTGATTTTTTTTCAGTTCACAAGAATTAGCTTTGGAAAACACCTTCTGTCCGTCTGCAGTGTTGCTCAAACAGACCTGTCAACTTGAAACTAAAGTTGAGTGTGCTTCTCCTTTAGGGATTAAGCATTTTAAGATAATTCATGATTTTCTCTGTAATGTTTGAAGGATTTGACCTCATAGGTTTGCTTTAGAGTCTTTAAGAAATTTGCACAAATGTTTTGCATATCGGACATCATAAAGGCCTTCCCCATTTCCATATCTTTCTATAGTGTTAAGTTTATGAAAGACCAATTTAGTTAGATGGTGAAACTGATGTTCATGTTGAGGCAGATTTAGCTCCTTTGCTTCGGACTGCTTTCAGGTTTTCTACATATTATTGTTGATTATATTGATTATTTAATGATGTTCTTTACAAGTTACCAAGGCAGAGACATCTTTATAACTGGAGACTGATGCAACTGATTTCTCTCTTGCTGTACTCCAATGTGCTCTGGTCAGATCTCCTGTGTGGAGCAACACTGGTGAGAGTCTGACGTTCCACATTCCCAGTGCCGATAATAAAGGTGCGGTCAAAGTGTGTGTTGTCCTCCCAGATGGTAGTTGCCATGGAAGCGCTACAATCACCTACCGGTCATCACCATCCTGCACCGACTTTGCACCAAACACCTCATGGATCAGGTTTGACAGATTTGATTGGCGTTTTTTTATTCCCAACACAGATCTACAGAACTTTGTCAATAAAGGGTTTCTGAGGACAAGACATAACTGGATCAACTTCTTTCCGAGAATAATTTAATGGAATATGGTTTCTCAAGATCTCATTAAGCATGTCTGGCAAAAGATAATGTTTTGGCCAACTTAACAAAATACCCAAAGATAAAGAGCTTCATTTTCTGAACATCTCACACTGCTGATCTAAAGTTTATATCAGTGATAGTAGAAATGAGGAAGAGATCTTTCTTTTAATTTAGCATTTGTTGCAATGGGTGTAACACAAACTTCTGTTTATCACTATGACCTCTCATATTGTTTTAAATGTGAAAAGGTTAGCAGGTTTAGTGCTCAAGCATTCAAGTGTCAAATGGAGGAGCTGAATAGAGATAATAAAAATGTTAATAGTCTACATCATGGATGTTATATAAGTTAATATAACTGTTATAATAAACAATCATAAATATAATCAGTATAACTGATTATTTCATACTCCAAACAGTCTGGACAGCACTTAACAGTTAAAGCTGTCAAAAGTGTACTGAGAACTTGACTATTTTGGGATACAACCCCCAGAAAATTAACAATGTTAGTGTAGTGTTGAGGAACATTTACAGGTTGAACGTTATCTTATGGGGCAAGATGGCCACTTCCCAAAAGCAATGTCTTTAACTGGTAGACTTCCCGTTTTAGTTGCAACTGAAAGCTACTTCTGCCTTTGTTTTTGCTCCCTCAAAAGAGATCATAGTCAAGATACTTTTATAACAATTTATGTATATTTAGCCAGAACATAAACAAGGCATTAAGTTGACACTATAATGTATAAAAAAGAGGCGAACAAGTATTGCCATTGTTTTTATCCTGAACAGCAACATGTACTGCACATTTTGGGAGGGGTTATCACTGGTTGCACCATGTTAAAGGAGTCACAATAAAACGAAAAAAGAAACCAACTTGTTCCTCCATTTTATCACTGCCGCACCCTGCCATTGCAAAGATTCTCAGCCCTTCAGCAAAGTGATAACATTAGAGTTTCCAACACAGTGGTTTGTCACTCATATGCAGTTAGGACACAGCTTTCTAAGGGTTCCTTTAATTTTGCTCATGGCTGTGATGCAAGTTCTTAAATTAACCAGGGTGCCAATCAGCAGCAGTGTGTCTTGTTTATACCCTGCTAGCTGCAGGGCTTAAAAATGATGATATAATTTGGTTGTTCAATAAAGCATTTTGGTCCAGAACCGAATAGCTCAACACTTAAGTGATCACAACATTTGTTTTGGATATTCATGATTCTCAGAGGACCATTGCTATGATTTTCATGACCCCTTATGGACAGACCAGAGATTCTGAATTTAAACTGAATCTATAACTGACATGGAGGGTGTTATGGATAATGATTTGACCTACATACAACACACAATATTGTTTTTTTTGGTTGTCTTTTTTTACCAACGACAAACCGCCAAATTCATGAAAAAAATATATTTTAGTTTAACAGTAATTTATTTTGAATTTTGACTACCATTTTACCTTTATTATCCAGGCTTTCCTGTAGGCCAGGCTAAAATGTCAACTTACATTTTTTTGAGCACTTTCCAGCCTGTCCTTCGTATTAGCTACACTTCTTTTAATGTGCAATGACTAGCCAAATTTTCCATATGGTGTTTGTTCTGTCCAATCACAATGTAGGGTGTATCATTAAATCTTCCACAAACCTTTTTTGTTATGCGTGTGTGTGTAATATCCTCTTCACTGATTGGCTGCTACTTTGTGTCCTGTAGTGGGAAGAGGGAGATCACAGTCACTGGATCCCACCTGGACTTTGTCGAAGGGGTTGTACACGACCACGCCCCAGGCGAGGTCAGATCTCCCAAATCCAACAACTCTCAGGTGGGTCTGTAGACTTGTACAATGTCCCCCCTGCATTGTTGTCTTACATTAATTATGTTATGTCACATCATATCAAGCTGCCTAACAGTGTGTCACATTGTATCATAACATGTATAGTGTATATATTATGTTAACTATGTAATTTTCAAGTATTATGTCATGTCATACTATGCCATACACAGATAATATTATATTGTGCATATAACACCGAATGTTTCTAAACTTCTCTTCAGAATCTAACCTACGACACACCTGCAGCTAAAACTAATGGGAAATTTATAAGCCACGTGTCACTTAAAGTAGCCAATCAAACTCTGGCCTGCTCCCCAACAATAATCTACCATCCAGACCCTGAGTTCATTAGCTTTACAACTGCAAGGACAGGGGACGATGTTCGTGTCACGATACAGGTAATACTTTTTTTTTTTAGGACGCACACAAATAAATAAGACATGAATACTTCAATGGTCAGCCTTTTTAATTCTGTCTTCATTTCAGAAAAAGGCAGACAAACTGAACATGAAGATGACAGAAATACAAGTATGGGGTTTTCGGGATGAAAAACAATACCCCTGCATCATGGAGAACTTAGAAAGCAGTAATAACACCGACTCTTTCACCTGTGAGATTCCCAAGCCACCTGACGCTAAATTTCAGAAGCTATTGGTAAATATCTCAATCACTTTACACCAAGCTCGCCTGTTGAGAAATAAAATGTATAGGTTGATGACATTATCGTGGTATGATTTAGTAATTAGTATGCCAAAATTCATAGTTTTTAGAATATATTATTTAGCATGCAATAGTTAATAAAAGTTCACATTTTCAAATAAGTAAACATGTATTTTTGCTCTGTAAAACTCATTCAAATATTCCTGTCAAATATAATGTGTCCATTGCTTTTCCACAGATAGTGTATGGAGACAACAAAGTAACACTGACCCCTCCTTCATCTGTTCTGCTCTTTCTGATGCTGCTTGTCCTTCTGCTGATACCCTGCATTATTGTTTGTGAGTAGACAAAGGATTGTTGAGTAATTTGACTCATTTTGGTCAATTATCAGCCTTAAAAACACACACAGGGTCAAATCATAACAGGCAGATCATTTCCCTGTTTTAATTTGTGAAATTCCATTTGTCTGGTTTCAGTGGTGATAATAGTCTATCGGCGCAAACAGAAGACGCTCACTGCTAAGATGAACAAATATGTGGAAGACATGGAGCTCGACATCAGGAATGATATTAGACAAGGTCTGTTACAAATTCTAACAATGCATCCGTTGTATGATGATAAGGTAAAATATAAAATGTGTAATTTTTTTGTTGTGGTGTGGGTTTGGTGTGGTCAGCTCAAATTCATGTAGGTTACAATGAGTGGAATCCTGACCAGTTAAAAATCTAGAAAAAAGGATCACATTTAGACTTCCAGATATACTTTTCAAGCTACCCTTGCAACATGATCCATTTCTCTGATGTACATCTGTATACTCTGCAAACACTCACATTTTTGCCAGAATATGGCTGCCTCTAAAAGAAGGCAGATTTTCAGCAGGCAACTGCTTGTGAAAGTAATTGTATGAGTGTTGTGGTGGATTTGGTGCATGTAGGACATCACAGAGCTGCCATGCTCCGTTTAGGCAAGGCTCTTTTAATGGTGCTTGTGTTAAGGGGATAATAGCAGAGAAATTTGGTGCAATCTGTAAATGAAAAGGATGTTTTATGATCAAACCTGTTCATCTGGTCATGTTAATAAGTACAGGCTTGAGTGTAATTTTGTTATATGAAACAAAACTACTCAGCCATAATCAGGGCCACACTGATACTGATATATATGAGTGAGTTGCATTGGTCTTAAGCTACACTTGCATCATCAGTCTTTGAAAAGCAACAACAGTCTGTCAGTGATAACAATGACAACTTCTATCCAGACTAAAATATCTCAACAACTATTAGATTAGAGTCTGTAGATTGTCATTACATTTTGTACAGGTGTTCATAGTTGATATTTTTGTTCCTTAATGAAATGTCTCAACAGCTGTCTGATGGATTGCTATGAAATCTGGTACAGACATTCAGGTCCCCCTTCATGATGGCATGCGATAACTTTGATGCCGTCTTAAACATTGAACATTGAAGTCTTGAACATCAAAGTCACTTTGGTTTATGACTTGCAGCACTAATGACATTACCGCTACTCTATATTGTTTTTATTGCTAATTGTTCACACAATCACACTGGACTAAGATGGTGATAAACATGGCACCCATTGAACATCAGCATGCACCACTGTGCCTAAGCACAGCTTCACAGAGCAGTTAGTGCAGCAATTACAAATTGTGGTAACTGCATCTGATCAAACTTGATAAATTAGTCCGCCTCGAACCTCTTTATCTTCTATAGATAACTCGGCCTCAACTCATACATGCTGTTTCTTTTGATGGTGTGAAATTCCCTGAACATGTTCTCTTTTTTTGGTGCATATTTGACACACAAATACAGTTGGTGTGAACAAAAAAACTGATACACACACACACACACACACACACACACACTCATGCTCACACACGAGGCCGCTTTAGTTGTGAGAAGATTTGTGCCTGTAGGTGTAAGAACTGCAGGGAGTTGCAGCATGAGACCTCTTTTTATTTGTGACCTGCACACTGATGCTCACTTTAAAGTTGTTGTCACTTGTCAATCAAGAGAATTAAATACACTGCCTAGTGTAGTTTCTGGGCTCTTTTCCTCTTAGGTATCGGCGTGTAGTTTGATGATAAAAGAATTCTGCGGAGGCAAGGCTGTGTGGAAGAGAGCAATCTTTATTGAAACAGACCTTGAGCCCTGCGTCCGGATCAGAAGCGGCCGCATTCTGATTTTCTCCAATCTATGGCAAAAGCCATGCCAAAATGCTTTGCCCTCTGCTCTCTTGGAAATCCAACTCTTTGGAGATCCACCAAATACCACCCCCCGAGTCTCTACTCATGAGCCTTCTTAAAGTCTCTTGGCCTGTACCTGCCTACTTCTAATTGGTCACTGTGGTGGGTTGAGGGTCCATCTGTCCAATCAACGAAAGAAAAGGAGTTGGCCTATCTCTCTGCTCATCTCCCATAAATGGCTAAATCTGTTATTGTCACTCCTTGGGTCTTGTGCTCCAAAATTACCTAAATAACCCCTCTATCCTTTCCTGGAGATGTACACGTTTAGATATCTCCCTCTATCTGACATAGGAGTCAGGCTCCATTTTAGTCCCTATAGTGGCCTTGTCTCCTGCTAACCTTTGACCTTCACACAGCTGAATGCTGACTCCAAGGTCCCTTGGAGCTATGAGCCCCATACTGTCTGCATTCCCTAACTCACACAAGGACGAACAGGTTAAATTTACACTGAGTTGAATTAAAGGCCAGAATGTGTTGCCCTCCAGAAACCTCACTGGCCAAAAAACACACACTCTAGTATTTTGTCAGACAGAATTTAGCTTTGATTACGCAACACATTCCCTGTGGCATCGTTTTGATGTCACAACATTTATTCCTGTCCAGAGTTGCATCTTTTTTTCACCAAAATCTTGTATTGATGATGGGAGAGTCAGGCTGCTGTGTAAAGTCTTCTTCTGCACATCCCAAAGATTCTCAGTGGCATTAAGTTCTGGACTCTGTGGTGGCCATCAACATGTAAAAATGATGTCTCATGCTCCCTGAACCACTCTTTCACAATTTAAGCCTAATGAATCATGGCATTGTCATCTTTGAATATGCCGTTACTTACCATCAGGGAAGAAAAAAATCCATTGGTTGAAAAACCTGGTCATTCGGTATATTCATTTAATATTTTCATTTTCTGGGCACATAATGTTGCTGAACTTGGTCCTGACCAACTGAAGCAACCCCACATAAAAGCACTGCCCCTACAGGCTTGTATGGTAGGCATTTGGCATCATGGTTGCATCATTTCATCTGAATCATCAGACTATGTGACCTTTTTCAATTGCTCCAGAGTCCAGTCTTTATGCTCCCTAGCAAACTGAAGCCTTTTTTTCCAATTGGCTTTCCTGATAAGTGGTTTTCTTAAGGCTAAAAAGTCCTAATCCCTTGACATTCTCTGCACATTGTGCGTGTGGAACTGCTCTTACTTTCACTATTAAACACAGGCGTGAGTTCTACTGTTGATTTTCTTATGATTTAATTTCACCAAACCTTTACAGTGATCTCTGATCACAATAATTTAAGATTTTATTTTGTCCACATTTCTTTTTCGAAGATGGTGGTTCACTACTACACTTCCACGTTTAAATAATGCGTTGGGCAGTTCTTTACCCAATATTGGTAGTTTCAGCCAGTCTTTCTTGTTTTCTTTGCTTGATGCAGGCCAATATTTTGACCACTCTGAAACAGAGCAACCTATTTTCCTGTTTCAGAGTTAAAAAATGAGAAGCTATTTGCTGCATCAGTTAGGGTCAAATAACTTGTTGCCAGCTGAAACATATTATTCACTGCAGTAACTATCTAATGGAAGGCTTTACCTATTTGCTCAGTTAAATCCAGGCGGTGACCTTTTTTTTTGGCCAGGCAGTGTATAATCTGCATTGAAAACTTGTCAACTGTCCTCTGCAGGTTTTGTGGATCTGCAGACAGAGAAAGCTGACCTGATGGAAAATGTTGGAGCAATCCCTTTCCTGGACTTCAAGCACTTTGCCTCCAGAATCTTTTTTCCTGAGGTAGATACAGATCCAAATGTTAATACCTGACAAACAATCAGGTCAGATATAACAAAGCAACCTTTTTGTTCCTGTTTTCAGAGCGAATCTATGATGACATCTTGCATCAAAGATATTGGTCAGGTAGGGTTTAACAACAGCTTTTGTTGATATTGGTTAAACTTATCACTGTATCTCTGTGAGTGATTTGGTGTTGTATCTGACCTGAAATCAGGATGCGGTGCAGGTTCAGCTTGACGAGTGTTGCCAGGGCCTGTCCAGGCTGATCCAGGACCAGCTCTTTCTCACATCTATGGTGCACGCTCTGGAGGAGCAGAAGAGCTTCACCATCAAAGACAAGTAAGTTTTTGGTGTCTTACCGTATGCATCTGTCTCTTAAATACAGTATGAAACAACAAAAGTCTGAAGTGATGGTTAAAGTCTGTAAATTTATTCTGTTCTGTCGTCTAGTATCTAATCTTTCTGGTTAATGCTTGTCAACATTTTTACAGTCTTCCGTTCTCATTCACTGTCCTTTGTGGTCTACTTTTACTTTATATTTATGTGCACCTGTCCATGCTATTACTGTTTTCTTCCCATTTGCTTTCATCTTTGGGTGAAATAATGCTACAATTTTAAAACTGCTATTTATCATTTCTTTGCTTCCTCTGCGTTGTACTGTGTTGATGTGTTTGAACTTGTGTTCTGTGTTCTGTTTCTGCCTACTTTCTATCTCCTCAACTCTAACTGCCCTACACCAGGTGTGCTTTGGCATCATTACTCACCGTAGCACTCCACAACAACTTGACGTACCTGACGGAGATAATGGAGGTTCTGCTGAGGGATCTGATGCTGCAGAACAGCAACACTCAGCCCAAACTGCTGCTACGACGAACTGAGTCCATCGTGGAGAAGCTGCTGACCAACTGGATGTCCATCTGCCTCTACGGCTTCCTGCGGGTCAGTTGCTCTTATGTCTCTTTTAGTCTATGCTGGTCTAGGAAAAGTTCAAGGGAAACTGAAGACAGCTGTTTTAGCCATGCTAGCTGTGTAGCTGTATGGGTGGGAATGATGTGCCACCACTTTGGTCCATACTGAATTAGTCCAGTAACTTTTAGACGTATTACAGGCACAGACATTCCTGTTCCACTCAGGATGAATTTTAATAACTTTAGCACAGACACCAGGTCAAGTTTGTTTTTACTAGAATTCTGGTTTATTGCCAAAAACATAGGAACATTTCCATCAGCCTCAGCTAAACTTTGTGTTTAGTTCTAATCAGCTAATGTTGGCATGTTAACACGCTAATTTATGACAGTGAATGTGGTTAATGTTGTACCTGCAACATAGTAACATTGTCAGTCTCACAGAGCTCCTAGTGTGACTCTTAATCATGTATTTACTTTTGCCTAACCTTTGTCTTAGTTGAAGGACACCACAATGTGTGAAATAAAGAGGAATTGTTGAACTTGTGAAGCTAAAAAAAGACCATAAATTGCACCAAACAGATCACTGCGATAAACGAAATGGTTGTGCAATTTGTACAATACACATATGGTTAGTGCAATCCCTTACTCACTCTGTCTTTCCCAGTTTGCACAATAAACATCTCCAGGGGTGCAAGAGATCTGTGTCTGCATAAAACTTTTATGCCAAACACAAGCAAGGAGTTGGCTTGTCGCCCTTCATCTATGCCATTTCCAATGATTGACATTTGATTGTTCAGATTTTGTGAGGATATTTCTGTAATATGTTGGTAGGTATTGTGTTGGGACCTCACATTCATTCATTCATTCTGAGACGAGCGGTGTAACCACATCCTGTCCTTTCTAAACCTCATCTGCCCTCAACAGCTTAATATAAAGGAAACATTACCATGGTTACGCACATTAGTTCTGTACAGCTATCAAAACAGAGCAAAAGTGCTGTAATATGCTGTTTTTCTCAAAAGTTGCCTTGTAAACCTAACCCCAGTGCTCAGACTGTAATGTTACTGTGCTACTCAAAAAACAGTGTCGCTTTTGCGCTTTATGCTCTCTCACTCTTTCAAACCCACCGTCTGTGGAGGCGGGCATACAGAAAATGTTGAAGTGAAATTTGTAATGCCCAGAACAGCTCGAGAGCGCTACACATGAGGGAAGTTAAACATGTTGTTCATTTGTGTATACTACCTATAGTGAAATAATACAAAGCTGCTTGAAAAAGTTTCTCTTTAAGTATTTGTTCACAGCTCTGTTAACAAGTGCATCATGCATACATATTGTCTTTTGTTTATAAATGTGTGTGTCTGTCAGTACTTAATTGGGAGCTTCTGTCACCTAGTATTGGTTTACAGGCAGTTGCTTATTTGTTTGTGAGCGGTGTAAACAAGAAAGAACACAATAGAACACTCCACAAACTAAACTCTCCCACTCTGGTTGACATCTCAGAAAGTTGTCCACAAAGTTAGCGTGCTTAGTTTGACCAACTGTGTTCCCGTTTCTGGTTTGTGCAGGAAAGTGTCGGGCAGCACCTGTTCCTGATGGTGAGTGCTCTCACGCAGCAAACTGCAAAAGGACCTGTGGACTGCGTGACAGAGAAAGCTCTGTACACACTCAGTGAGGACTGGCTGCTGTGGCAGGCTCAAGACTTCAGCCCCCTGGTATACACACACACACACACACACACACACACACACACACGCGTATATACTTGGGTTGATTACTTTAGTCCAAGCAAGAGGTTTTTTCGTGTGTGATGCTTTACTTACTTCGCACAAATGGAAGTGGGTGTTACACTCAGCACGTCACAAGTTTAGTCAGTTGTGTTGTACATGTGGAAGCAATAATTAACGCTTCCCATTTCTTAGTTCCGTTTTTGGCCTGTTGGTTTGATAAGTACAAAAAAGTTAATGCTCTGTCTAATAACATGTAAAGACAGTAGCTCTGATCTTCCAATACACACCCTTTAATCTAAAAATTACGCTGTTATAATAAATTGTGGGCCCCTTTGTGTATAAGGGTTGTTTGCCACATTGAGAATATAGAGACAGCTTCTCGGTACACAGCAGTTATGCTGAACCACTTCCTCTTCCATGTATTTTAAGACCCTTTTGAACATGCAAAGCAGTACAGCTTCAAAAAAGGTTTGACATGGCTGTACTTTTTACTGCAGTTGAAAAACTATTAATCTGGATTTGAAAAGCAGAGAAGTTTTGAAATGGTTCCTGACAAACACTGACAAAAATATATATATCAAATAACTGAACACATTGTTTTTTGTTGAGCTAAATTCAATTTAAACACTTTTCGACTTACCAGGCAGAGTTAAAAATATCTTACAGTACAGTAATACAGTTGCAGTTTAGAACATAGTTTCAAGGGAAACTGAAAAAAGGTACCATCTCATCCTACAGGACATATCTGACCTGTTTTCTGTCAAACATTAAGACCGAAAATGAGACTGAAAGATGTTTGGCTACAGCGGTGAGGGATGTGTTCAGTATACTGAATCAATAAGCTATTTTTAGTATGACGATGTTCAGGTAGTGAAAGTAGTGACTTTTGTGCAAAAAAACACAGATTTTAACAAATTGAAATAATAAAATGTTACATGTCCTCCAGATCTTGAGGCCAAGAGCCTTTTTTTTTTTTTTTTTTTTACAAGAAGTGGGAAGATATTGCACAAAGCAGTTATTCAAGGAAGTTGAACGTCTTTCACTTCCTTCTTTGAACACACCCTCCTCTTCAGAGCTAGAGAAGGTCATGTCAATAGATGCAGACATAGGTGTTTTAGTCTTAATATATAAGTATTATTTGCATGTAAATAAAATGCAAAAGTCGATATGTTCACAAGCAAAGCTGTGATGAGCAGCTAACAAGATGATCTAAATAGTAACGTATTGGAAAACCCCAAACTACCACATCCATTTACTCATAGGTTCAAGCAAAATGAAGTAATGTGTATAAGTGATGCATCATCAACCGTCTCATGTGGTTTATGAGCGACCAAAAAATTAAATAAAGTCTATGAGTAATTTCTATAGACAGAACTGGATAACACTGACATCAGAAATTTACTTGGGACATCAGTCTCATATGACAAAATGGTTGACGGTGCATTTAATAGACCTAATTCACACACATCACACATCTCATGAAGCACATGGGATGATATGTGTTGATTTTGATCTTCAAGTGTGACGAGTTCTGTTTTATTACAATGACAGATCGCTGTATTTTGATTTAACACTGCATAGTTAAATCTAAGGAATTAAAAGCATGTACTGTATAATCATCACTACTTTATCTATTAGCATAGAATGTTATCAGCACTGATTGGTTGTTTGGTATATGATCACTTTAAACATGCCATTGCAATGCAATTTGAACAAAAATCATACAATGAAAGCTCTCCTTTAAAATTACTAACTGTACTTTGCTTTGTAACATAAATACAGCTGCAGTAGCTAACTTCAAAACACCATTGCTTCCAAATGATCTGAAATATACGTATAAGTCCATAAACTTGTGTTATTAAATCATGAAGAGTTTTGTTCAGAAAGAGATATCTCATTTGGGAAAATTTTCACCTTACTTTGTGTGACAAAAATGATTCCTCGCATGAATACAAAACCAAGTGACTGATCTATCTGGGTGTGTTTTATGGTTCCTGATTAAAATTTGATGTGGTCAACCCAGCATCTTTTATATTCATTCTGCAAATGCTGCATTAGGCAATTTATTTTTTTAATACATATGAGTATAATGTGTGTTGTTCCTATAGGCATAGCTTATGGCAAACGGGGAAGCGGCAACAGTTGTTGTGCTCGTCGACATAGTGACTTGAGACTTGACTACAAATAACAACACTGAGTGTGCAATCTGAGTCCAAGTCACAAACTCGAGTCCCCATCTCTGCCAGAGAAGAACATTCGGAGAATGAATAGTAAGCTCATTCTACTGAAATAAAATTATCCAAAAAGCTGAATAAACTTAATAAGAATAAGAATAAGAATAAGAATAAGAAGTTCCAGCTTACAAAAAACATCATTGGTGCTGACCGTGCGTAAACAAACTGAGAGTCAACTGATGTTGCTGTTTTGGGTGCATGGTCATCGCACAAGACCACAATGGGCATGTGTTGATTGAGGTGATGTCATCGTTTCCTCAATGCTCTGTTTTTAATGTCCACACAGATACACAGAAAATTTTTAAAAAATTGCACTTTAGAGGGCATTGTACAAAATCTCCATAACGGTATCCATATACCTGTGGACAAAGACTTAAGGGGGCTCTATTTCACATATTTGAATTTGATTGTTGCTTATTTAGCCGCAAATGTTTAAAGTTCCAGAGAAATTTTTAAACCAAGTTGGCTATATGCATTCATAGACAAGACAGCCAGGCCTTTATGGGTCACTTCTGTTCTACATGCAGATACTCTTACATTCGCAGTAGTCAAACAAACTGCACATGTCTGCGAATCCGCAACAGCAGTTCATCTGCTAAATTACCCCCAGTAGGCTCCTCTAATGCAACACTTGACTCTGTGTTCCTTCAGTCCTCTTTGTTCCGTCTTCTTTAACGCTTTCTTCTCTCCGCTGCTGCAGTTACCAGAACCACAGCAGTCATGAGCGTTTTATCTAATCTAACAAAACCTCCAACTCACTTTACCGCTCATTTCCATCCATTAGACGGTGCCGCAAAACTGCAAAAAGGAAATAAGATGGCGACCGATGATACATTAACTCTTATAGCTCTGTTGTGAAAGCCTTTCATTAACCACACCTCCCCTCAAAAATCACTAATGTGCCACAAATATGAAACAGCTGTCGTTTCGATGCTGCTATTTGCCTGATGGGAAAACTGAGGTTAGTGGTTACTTAAGTGGTTAATGACAAATTGCTGTGCATGTGCATGTGCCAGTGCGGTATGCTTTAAGTCACCATTCACACATGCACATGCTGTTAGCACAGTCTGTGCATCGGGGCGTACTGTGTACCTCTCAGAAAAATCAAGTACGCTCACGAATAAATGTTGTTTATGTCATGTCAGCAAATCTTGTCCATGTTTCTTTGTTGTGTACAGAAGCTGAAGGTGCTGTTTGCAGTGGGCAGTGACGGAGAAGTCAGCGAGCCTCTGGAGGTCAACGCTCTCAGCTGTGACACAGTTGAGCAGGTCAAAGAGAAAATCCTGTCCACTTTCAAGACCAAGTTTGGTTTTCCATACAACACCGCCCTGAGGGACGTCCGTATCGGTATGTAACAGAGCACACTCTTTACTCCTGTGTCTCTTCTAAAGATCAAAACTCACACTGATCTGGGGCCTCATTTATAAACGTTGCGTACGCACAAAAGAAGGCGTACGCAACCCTCTACGCACACCGTGGGATTTATAAAAAGAGAACTTGACGGGAAAATGTGCGGTCCTCAACGCACACTCTGACCCATGCATACGCACATTCCTGGGGTAAGGAGAAACTGCGCCACTGATGGCAGAAGAAAGAAATGGGAGAAACTGTGTGAAACTGATACTGATTGTGTAAAATAAATAGTAATATTACCTCTCATATATGAACAGTTTATTTGCAAGAAATGTATTTTTTAAAAAACTATTTCTACAATGAATAAACAAACAAACTCCCTGGAGTGCACGTGGGAAACATATGATTTAGGACAAAAGTAAGACAACAGTAGAGCAATGTTTACACTGATATGAATGCAGTTTAATATATTGATATCCTATACCATATAGCCCATTTCATTTCATCTCCATTTTCAATGCAGAACGCATGAAACACTTTGTAACTGTGTTTTGTTGCCATACAAATAACGACTACAATTATCTTATATTGTTAGTCTGAAGGATTGTTAGTCAGTCAGGGTAATTCTCACACGTGTAGCAGATATTACCTAATAGATGAGCATATAAAGGCATGTATTTACAATGCGTTATGGCCGCTTTGGCACTGTTGGAGGATGTGGCAAACGGAAGGATACGGAGGGTGCGGAACTTCAGTGACCAGCAAGATCCACTGGCCAACAGTGATGAGTGGCTGATGAGCCGTTTCCAACTCCCACGAGCTGTCCTCTTGGATCTATGTGCGGTATCGGGCCCAGCGTTAGAGAGAAGCACCCGCAGAATCCATGCTGTGTCAGTCCCGCTTCAAGTGCTCACAACACTCAGGTTTCAACCGACACATTCCAGAGGGAACTGGCTGATAGGTCAGGGATATCCCAGCCAAACTTTAGCTGTGTTAGGCCGGACGTGTTATGGGGTATAATTGGTTTGTCGCAGCAGTGCATAAAGTTTCCTTATACGGTGGGTGAACAGGCAAATTAAAATGCGCAATTTCCAGCAATGTCCGGTTTCCCAAATGTAATCGGTGCCACTAACTGCACTCATGTTGCTATAAGAGCACCGAGTGAGAATGAATTGGGCCGGCATCGGTGTCCCCCTCCACCTCCGTCACCAGTCCACTCAGGAGGGATTCCCCAATGATCCCCGTCAGTTTTTCATCCAGCGGGGTGAGCTTCGGTTGGCCTGTTCCCCCGCCCGCGGCACAGACGCTCTGCCTGTGTGACGCCAGGCGCTTTTTTTGCTTCCACTTTTACGTCTGATCATTTTTTTTTCACTTCGGCCACACTCCGACCTTCTGAGGCAACAGCATACATTGTCTGCCACATGCCGCCACTCTAGAGCCTTTTTGGCATTGGTGACCCAACACTGTGTCCACCAGATGATACAGCCTTCCTCTTCTCCACCTCCCCGACAAGAACTTCCACCTCACACTGAGTGAAATTGCGTTTCTTTGCCTTTCTCTCTCCTTTCGGCATGCTTTCAGTCATGAATCAATATTTATTAGGGGCATTTCTCTGAATATTCATAGGCGACTATGGGCGTGGTATGACCCGCACACAGGTGCTTCACATTTAGAGTGGAGTGTGATTTATAAAGGGAAATCGGCGTAGGACATGCGTGCGCACTGTTTTATAAATCAGGATATTTTTGTGCATATGCACTTTCTGTGTTTCGTACATAAGCAACATTTTGTGACGTGTACAAAAGTAAATCACACAAGTAGATAAGAGTGAAAATGGGATTGAAATACAGGATAGTATATAAATATTATACTTAGGTAGAATTTTTGCTCTCTTTTTCCGCCAGAGTATGAGCAGAATGGATCGTTCGTTCCTCTCGAGGAGGTGGACGCGAGCTCGGAGGTTATCGGGGAGGTGACCATGCTCAACACACTCAAGCACTACAAGGTGAGAAATAGGAGTATTAAAAAGCAGTCAGTGAGTGAATTTTAGTCGTGTTGTCCCAGACGTGTAGCGGATGCTGCTGAGGTGTTACATAACAGAAAGAGAAACACACCCATTAAACTCTGAACCTCAAAACAACCACAGTCAACATGAGAGCCTGTGGCAGTTGGAAGAGCTTCCCCTTCGCTCACTACGGAGTGTTTTTAAGTTCTCTGGTAGGTATATAAAATTCACCAAATGGATTTATAAAGTAAATATCAAGCCCATTGTTGCAAATAACTCCTGTAATATTTTCAACAGTGACAGATGAGCTCTTAACAGGAAAAGCGAGGTGTAGTTCTAGAAGCTGGAACTCCCAAATAACAGCGGGGAGTAGCTTTTTCAAATGTCAGATAATCAAAAACATGACACAGCACATCCACACATCCCTTATAGACCCATATGAAATATTAAATGTTTTACATAAAGAGGAAGAGCTCAGACAATCTGACAGCTCAGTTCAGCTTTCACAGCGCTGAACACTTCACATTGTTGTCTGCAGACTTGACTGAAAAAAAACTCTCCTTTCTAATTTGCTGTTCTGTTTAGACTCAATCATTTCCTGTAGGCAACAGCAGAATTGAATTTGGACCCCGTCAGACCTCTCAGTGAGAGGGGATGAAAAGCTCCTCTCCATCTCACTTTGTCATTACAGCTGACAAGAAGAGAGAGTTTTTATATAAAAAGAGAAGAAACATACTGGAGGAAGTGGTTTTTATTGGCTTTATAATGGGATCATGGATATGTGTTCATCCATCTGAGTACCATCAGAGCCAGAGAAAGATGGACTGCTGATAGCCCGGTGGCCTGGACTGTGTTGCTCATATTACAAAGTCCTGCCACAACTTAAAAAACTTCGCTGCACAAGTAGTCAAGAAAGAAACGAGACAGAAGCGCTGTCTAAGGAAATCTTTACAACACAATGAAATGTATGTTTTAATATAAAGTGGAATTGAGCGGATGTCAACAAAAGATGTTTTCTGAAGTTCCTGGAAAGCTGATGTGTTTGAGCATTTCCTTCCAGCAATAACACCTGTATAGGCATAGACAAGTATCTCTGGGGGATTTCTGTGGGCTACTGTGGTTTCCTTTTACAAACACAAACAATGAAAAATCGAAACGCAACGAAAAGTCAAACCGAAAATGGCAGGTTTTTTTAAGTGTCTTTTTTACATTATTAGCCCTTTATTGCTCGAAGTTTACTCCGATGCATTTAAAGCAGGCACCTTACCCCAGTCTATGCACACTGCAGCTATATCTTTCATCCACAAAAAGGGGAAAGATGATTTAGACCCTAGTGGCTATCGGCCTATTTCCTTACTCAATTGCGATCAAAAAATTTTAGCAAAGATATTATCAATTCGCTTGTCAAAAGTTATCGGAAGCATTATTCACATGGATCAGACAGGCTTCATCCCAAATCGCCATAGTTCTGACAATATTCGACGGCTAGTCAATTTACAGTGCTTGGTATATGACTCTACCCACCCAACAATCGCTTTGTCATTAGACGCAGCTAAGGCTTTCGATTGCGTTGAATGGACCTACCTCTTTGAAACGCTAGAAAGATTCGGCTTTGGACAAAATTTTATTACATGGGTCAAAACTTTATATGATACTCCCTATGCTTGTGTCTTGACTAATGGTCTTATGTCTAACCCATTCCAGCTGCACAGATCCACAAGACAAGGTTGCCCCTTAAGTCCGGGCTTGTTTGTGCTTGCCTTGGAGCCTTTAGCGCAGAAACTGAGGAATAATCCTGATATGCATGGTATTACAGTGAATGGTATCCACCACAAACTCTTACTGTACGCAGATGATATGTTAGTAATGTTAACACAACCAGAAAAATCTATACCCACTTTATTAAACTGTATTGAAGAGTTTGCATGTTTATCTGGGTATCACATTAACTGGGACAAATCTGAGGCCATGCCTTTATCAGGCCATTGCCCATCTACCCTCTTACATCGGTGGAAATTTCGCTGGGCTTCGAAAGGCATTAAATACTTAGGCATTCGAATAACTCCTGATTATACAGATATGGTTCGAGAGAATATTAATCCATTGCTTCAGAAAATGAAATCAGACTTTGGCAGATGGACTAAAATTCACCTTTCACTCTGGGGTAAAATCCACTCTGTTAAAATGATGTCTGCACCTGTGATCTATTATATACTATCCCATCTCCCTCTGAACATCCCCGAGTCCTATTTCAGAGATTTTGACACCCTTATTTTAGATTTTCTTTGGGGCAACTCACATCATCGTTTAGGATTAAAGAAACTGCAGGCCCACACAAAGAGAGGGGGATTTTCTCTTCCCAACTTCAGATGGTATTGCTGGGCCTTCAGTATGAAACACATGAGAACATGGTTACCGAATGACAGAGCGGGAGAAAGACCAAGTTGGTTCCAAATAGAGGTTGAAGTGAGTGGAGGATTGTCCCCATGGTTCGAGATATTTAGTTCCAAATTGTCATTACAGAAAAATAACCCTATTATCACTAATACTAAACTAATGTGGCACAAACTACACAGAGCAGGTCGTTGGGACTTTTTCAAATCCCCCCACGCACCTCTATGGAATAACAAGCGAATTCTAATTGGAAATAAAACAATTAACTGGACTATTTGGCAAAAAGCAGGAATAAACTGTATTTCTCATTTATTTGATAGTAACACTAAGCTGTGTTTCAGCTTTAACCAATTAGCGGATAGATATAAATTACCACAGAATCAGTACTGGAGGTATGTCCAACTACGAAGCACTCTGTCTAAATGGTTAGGAGGCCCGCTTACCTGCCCTACAGGCAGCCCAATTGAAGAACTTTTGAATAAATCAAGCTCAGGTAGGGGAATTACTCTTAAAATAAATAGTTTATTACAGGAACAATTATGTGATCCCTTTCTCAAGGTCAAGAAACAATGGGCAAGTGACTTGGCTATAGACTTATCTCCTGAGGATTGGAAATCATGTTTAAAGAACATCAATACAATGTATAAAGAAATGGGGAACAGATTTATTCAATTGAAAATAATACATAGATGGCACCGGACACCACAACAACTTTATAAATGGAACTTAATACCAGTAGACTCTTGCTGGAGATGTAACGGGAGTGGTGCCTCTATACTACATATCCTCTGGTCGTGTCCAGCACTTAAGGATTGGTGGAATAACATTAATCAGATTATATATGAAGTCCTGCATAAAAAATTCCCAATCTCTGCAAAACTGTGTGTCTTGGGATCTACCATTGAACTTTATGACAATGACTTTTCATGTTTTGAGAAGAGATGGATTGTTTTGGCTCTCACAACTGCAAAACGGATACTACTAAGACACTGGAGGAAAAAACACCCACCTCATTATGAAGAATGGACTACAACAATGGCACAACTAGCTGCCTACGAGAGGGTGCCTTACTCCCTACTGGACAAACTGGATCAATATATGCTTACGTGGAGCCCTTTTACTGACTGGCTGTCAGTAAGTTAACGGTGGCCTTGATAATGCATTGCTATCAATAATTAGTATGCTTATTGTTGAGAAGTATCAGTGTGGTGGTCTGTCATTTTCTTTGTTTTGTTTTGTTGTCTATTGTTTGCTTGTTTGTTTTCTGTGCTCAATTCATTTCCCACAACTTAGGGAGTACATTACTGCCCTTGATGGCTACCTGATTGATTGAGTGAATGGATCTCTCCCTGTCTGTACTATTATTTGTGTGCTAAACTTCAATAAAAATGTTCATTACAAAAAAAAGTGTCTTTTTTACGGAATGGTGCATCAATGTTTTGGAACAAAGGTTTCAAAAATCAGTTTAATTTACTTACTTTTGTGTGATCTTCTTTGTACCCCTGCAGGTTCCTGATGGAGCCACAATCAAAGTGCTTTCTAAGAAAACTCATCCTCCTCTGAGCCCGCAGGGAAGTGTGAAGGGTAAGAGCTGAGAGGGAAAACACTGAGTTTAAACTTAAAAGAATAGTTCTGTGAAATATATATGTAGAGATGAGAAGATCGGTACAACTCTCA
This sequence comes from Diplodus puntazzo, assembly GCA_963678695.2. Classification (NCBI taxonomy): domain Eukaryota; kingdom Metazoa; phylum Chordata; class Actinopteri; order Spariformes; family Sparidae; genus Diplodus; species Diplodus puntazzo. The sequence continues at coordinate 7,665,004 of OZ023177.1, read as the reverse complement.
TGCCTGTGCACCCATTTTTGAATTAGAGCCTGAAGTTCAGACGTATGCCGAGCAGCTATTGTTAAGCTTAAAAGTTGTTTATCATCTAATGTCAAACTTTTCCTGTAATTTTCCTGAGAGAAAAAACAACTGGTGGGTCCTGCATTCAGAGTATAGAGGTATATCAGTAGTCTTAGAGTATCAACTTAAAATGAGATATTATCAGTTGGAAATGAATGGAGAAACAGAGGTCAGAGTTAATCACCTATTACACTAGTAAAACACATAAGTTTCATTCATGAAGTTCATTCAGTTCATGTAGGTAATTAATCTTAACTCAAGGTACAAGATTTCAACCACTTTTCACTGTTTTAGAGACTCTAACTCTGTGCGATAAACCCCTAATCTAAAGTGTTAGATTTGAAAACATTTTGACTTTACAGTGCACGATTGCCCAAAAGAATTACACTGCAGTGGTCTCGCCCAATACTGGACCAGTTTTTAAAAAATGCTGTCCCCATTCGTCAGCTAGACACAGAAGCATTGGAGAACAAAAAAAGGTTTAAAAATATCGAAGTAACCACTAAACCAAATGCTATATACGGCAAAAGAGGAAGCTACTTAATTCTGCTAATGATCACTGTTGATTCTGTGAATTTGTTTCCTTTAGATGACGAGAACTTCTCGGGAAAATACTTTCACTTGGTAAGAGGCAGGCAGTTCGGTTTTCGTGGCGCAAACATTTTAATCACTATGTACACAAAACTTTATGGTCCTTTTCTGCAGATTGATCCTGATGTAGACGAGGACCAGAGAATGAACCCAGAGAGGAAGAAGTTAAAGCTGAAGGAAGTGCACCTCACCAAGCTGCTCTCCACCAAGGCAAGAGGAAGCAACACTCTCACAGTGCCTCATTTTAATAAAATATACACCAACCCCAACAGAACTGATACCAGAAGCAGTTTCTTACATGGTTATTTTTACTACCAGCGGCAGAAATGTTCTGGTAAGAGTAACTAAAATGGCACGCTTCCTCTGCGGCAAGACGCATAACTTTAGCAGCAGAGCAGCAGCAGCTGCTGATTGTAGGTCACCTAAGTTTTGGCGGCATGCAATCACTGTAGCTATGTGTTTACAAAGCTGTTTGTTTCTACCATCTTCTTTCAACTGCTTTAACATAAGTAATCCAACATACAGTTAATCTGGAAATCTGTAAGAGGGACAGCAGAAAAAGACACAACCTTGTCGTTTCTCTTCAAGGTGGCTGTGCATTCATATGTGGAGAACCTGTTCAGATCTATCTGGGGGATGCCAAACTGCAGAGCCCCGCATGCTGTCAAATACTTCTTCGACTTCCTAGACGCTCAGGCTGACAACATGAAGATCAGTGACCCAGATGTGCTGCACATCTGGAAGACCAACAGGTACGGCTGGGTCATCCATAGCTCTGTGGACAAGAGGAAAAGCCTTCATTAAAAATAGTCAGTAGAGATAGGCTATGTGTATGATGTGTAGATCTAAAATATCTGTTTTTCCTCCCTGGTGATTGTCTTCCCGTCACAGTTTGCCTCTGCGCTTCTGGGTCAACATCATGAAAAACCCTCAGTTTGTTTTCGACATGGAGAAGTCTCCGAATTTGGACGGCTGCCTGAATGTCATCGCTCAGGCCTTCATGGACTCCTTTTCTCTCAGTGAGATTCAACTGGGGAAGGTAAAGTCCAGGACAAATGTCTCAAGATGTCTTATTACAGGAAGCAGTGCAGGAAGTCCAGTTTTCCTTTCTTTGTTTAGACAATAGGCAGAGATGGAATCAACTCTGGATCAACCCAAATATGATAGCAAAACGATTCATCTATTTGTGAGATGTTTTGAATAAAAAGAACAGTTTGATTCATTCTATACGTTGCATGTTACTGTGTTCCAGTATGCACCAACCAACAAGCTCCTCTACGCCAAAGACATTCCCAAGTTCAAACAGGAAGTGAAGGCCTACTACAAGCAGGTCAGAGAGCAGCCACCAATCACAGTGTCAGAATTCAAAGGGTTCCTGCAGGAAGAGTCGAAGGTAATGTCGACTTCACTACAAAATCTTAAAGACGTGGCACTGTGAGGTGCTGCGGTGATTTGATGAGCGTTTGTTTTCGTTCCAGAAACATGAAAACGAGTTCAACGACGCCGCGGCTCTCAAAGAAATCTACAAATTCATCCAGCGATACTTTACAGAGGTCAGTTGTCTCCATGTCCACACTAACACTCAGATTTTCTTTTCCAACGTCATAGTTCTGATGTGTTCAGATTTCAATTTCAATTTTCAATTTTAATCCAACGTAAATGACGGAACAATTTGGCCATTCTTTCGTTAATCACCGCGCTCTGCTGTCATCCATGTTGCCACCTCTCTACTGTGTACATAAACCACATCAAAGTTCCATCACTGTGGGTCTTATCTTATCTCCACACCCCAGAATAGATGAATCTTTTTCTTTTCACACCGATGAAAAATCATCAGGTCTGTTAAATGCGTCGACCAATCAACAGATCTAAACCAGGAAAGTTTCAGCCTCACAGCCAAATACAGAGATGCAGAGAAGTGCAAAGTTGTTATTATTAGAACACAGAAATAATCTGGTGGTTTCCTATTCATGAGCACCTAACAGGTCATAGCCTACCCACATTTCCTTGCTGGTACCTCTCAGACACCTCTGTGATGTTGACATCAACAGCGTGTCGAATGATTTCGCTTGCGAAACCCACAGTCACATGAGACTCAGTGCATAGAGGAAATGAGATTTTAGAACCTTGATATTCCTGTTTATCAGGCTGTAGTTTCCTGTTCCTATCTGCTGAGCCCCACCTTTTCAAAATGCTTTTTTTGAGCAATAGAGAGAGAAAATGTGAACAGTGTAGATGCCATCATTCTTACATCAAGTGTGACTTTCACAAGATGACTAATAAGATGAAAACTGAGTCCTTATTCCTAACTAGATCAAACGACTTTCGCCTTTTCTACAGATCACAGACAAGCTGGACCAAAACGGAGCTCCTACTGAGCTGAAGGAGCAACTACATCATGTCAAAAACTCATTTGATGGACTAAAAAGCTGTGCTTGGAACTGAGCTGCCGTCCTTTGACTCATACCAATGTACTTTGAATGAACTATAGTGAGAGGAAATTATCTGAAGCTGAGCTGAGAGGACCAAGGAGAGGTTTGTCCAGCTACTGAGAGGAGACGAGGAGTTAACAGCAGAAAAGAGCTGCTATCCATGGCAGTAATTAAATGAGTCTGTGGGGAGTTTAGTGTCTCGTGAAAAAACTTTTGAAGATACTGAAGAAAGGCATTGTCAGCTGTCAGTAGCTTCTATGGAAGGACATTTTATTGAATGCAGTTTTGCTCTATCTGCTGACCACTGTAGTGTTTGATGGACTTTTAGTTCTAATCTATCCTGTGGTTTTAACAATGAAAAACATTGACTTCATTAACTTCTTATAAGGAACCAAGATACACACACAAAATCACATATATATCAGTGAAAAAATCTTTAAATCATTATTGTTTCAACATATTTCAAGTTGAACTTCTTAAAAATCACATCCACAGTCCATAGAAACATTGTGCAATTCACAGCCTGTAATGTTTTGGCTTAAAAGTAAATGTGTGTAAACAACAAACATCTCAATACAAAGTCAAACCCTGAGGATGTCATGGTCAATTTTTAAAAAAGGTGCTGCAGTATTTAAAAACTTCAACCACAATATTGGAAAGACATGCAAACACCAACGAACTCCATGTCCAAATTGATGTCTTACAGACATTTCACAACACTGCCACCTCGCTCTGTATTTCAAGTCTAAGCTCAATCGGAGGTGGCGTGGGAGGTGGGGTCAGAGGTCAGGCTGGGGTGTGGCGTCCCGGTCCTTGTGCACCAGAGATCCCAGTTCCTCCAGCTGCTGTTGCTGGGCGCTCTCCAGGTCTTCCAGCCTCCGACGGAGCAGAGACAGCTCCCTCTGGTGCTGCTCCTCCTACAGTATGGAGAGAACCAAGCAGTTGTTATGATGTTTTGATCTGTACCGCTGTCTCTCTCTCTCTCTCCCTCACACGCACGCACACTTTGTTCAGTCAATTTTTACTCTCGCAACCTGCTTCCTGCGTGTCATTCACACTTCACTCTCTGGTTATTTGTTGGTATTACTGTGGTGAAGCTGCTTTTCTTCAGATTTTTCAAGCCACAGTGTGGTTGTAGAGACCGATTTCACTTAATTTGCATGACTGAGACAGATATTTATTCATTAGTAACATGACCTGTATGCTGTTACCTCAGTGTGACATTTAAAGGAATGCCCATCAGAGAGGAGCTGTGAGCACACTATACTCAGCTGTGTTTGCGTGCGTGAAGACAGAAAGTAGGCGATTTAACTTCCTCATGACACAAGCTGTCATGTAACTGCATGGCAGGCTGGTCTGTTTCCTGTCTCATTGCCCCATCTATGATGCATTATCATTCATCTAGAGTACAGGCTGACACAAGACGTTCTGCTCACTGGTATGTTGGACATCGGTCCCTCAGACCCGAGGAGGAGAAAGGGCGTGGGTGAGGAGGTCAGGAAGGCGTGGCCGGAACTGAAGGGAGCCTGGCCGCCTAACAGGAGGCGCCGAAACTCGTTGTGTCGTCGCTGCAATTCCTTCAACCGTCTGCTGAGCTGAGCTTGCTCCTCTGAGAAAGATGAACGTCTGGACAGGAAGGAAAGAAAGTTCAAATTTAATGGGTTTTTCAGCCGACTACGTTCTACATCCCTGACTTACCTTGCATGGATGATTAATGTCTGAAATAACAAGGGCATAAAGTTTCAGGAACTGAGAAACTGAAGATTTGTTGAGTATTTCACAAAGAGCTAAGGTGTAATGTTTCCGAGGTAAACTGCATATTTCGTTCATGAAACAAGAGAATCTGAAGTTTACTTCTTGGCTGCAGAAGCTTCCAGTTCCAGCTCCTCGAGCTTGGCCTCCAGCAGCTGGATCTTGTCCTGCAGTCTCTTCTCTTTGTTCTCTGTCAGCGTTTTCCTCTGTACACAAAAAATAAAGCGTCTCTCATGACCGTTTTACTGTTACACATGGAAGTATAGAATCAGTAAAGGAGCACCAACATACTTTCAGTTAACTGTGAACTTACACGTAAAACAAAGAAATACGAAGCGCAAACAAACCTCTTCAGAAATCTAAATCAGACAGTATTATGATGCATTTTCACAAACTGCAGGGAGCAGCAGTACCTTCTTCTGGGCTACGGCTGCCCTCTGCAGTTTCTCTTTGGCCTGAGAGTATTTCTGCTGCAGCTCAGCCTCTCGCTCCTGCAGCTTGTGCTTCTCCTCCAGCCACTCCACCCGCCGGTCCTCCACCTGCCTAGAGGAGGATAAATGCACAGTAAGAAGAAAAGAGTGCGTTGTAACTGAGAGTACAGCTTGGTGCTTTGTAAGTTTAGAAACCTCTCGGCATCGTGCTGGCTCCTCTCAGCCTGGGCCCGGGCCGTCCTCAGCTCCTCCCTGAATCTGTCCAACGTTTCTTTCAGCCGCTGGTTTGTCTCCATCAGGTCACTTTCAGAGTGAGACAGCGTCCCCAGCTGGACGCCCAGTTCCTGGTTCTGCTGATCTCATAAATCACATTTATTTCAGGTATACAAACTCCCCTGGGTTTGTTGCTTGTAGCAAATAAATGGTCCTCTCAGGCTATGATGTGGACTTACCTGCTGCAGGTCAGCAATTTCACCTTTTTGTCTCTCAAGCTCCTCGAGCTGGGAGCTTTGCTGCTGGAGTTTGGTTCTGTAAGATGCAAAACAGTATTCGCAAATGAAGGCACTGGGTTTTGTAGAGAGATTAAATTGCATGCCATCGCAAAAAATTATTTTCTTTCATTTTAGTGTTTCTACCTTTTCTCTTGCACAGATTGGGTTCATACACCTGATTTAAAGATAACTGCTGTCATTACAGCTAGATATAAATCGCAAACTAAAGGCAGAAAAGGGCACAACACTCCCATGACCCCATTTATTTTCAGCAGTTAGGCACAAGATGTTTTTCTATGGAGACAGAGAGTGAGGCAAAGTGGCTGAAACTGAAACTGCGAGGCAATGTAACACAGCCAACCTCACACTGCATATACAGTGCATCATCTCACAAACTCCAGTTTCCCGTCTTCCTGTCATTTATTTGTTTAAGCAAGTACAATATGGTATCTACATCCACAGGTTAATGTTTTTATTCCAACCTGTGTAGCTTTAGGAGCCCAGTAAAAGTCTGACCTCAGGCTCTGCAGCTCTCTGCGGGCTGACTCCTCTCCATGTTGTGCACTGCGAACACGCTCCTCCCATTCCTCCTTCTGGGTGTTGTCAGCTGCGTCCTGCAGCGCCCTCTGCTGTTCCAGGGTAGCAAGACGGTTCTCCAAGTCCAGCCTAACAGGAGAAAACAATTAAATATCCTCTAAATACTCTTAATACCGCCATCAGTGTATGAATTACTGTATGTAACTTTGGACAAAGGCGTCTGCTAAATGTAAATGTGATAGCCGGTATCTTCGAGGGATTCTGACAACAGTGACTCAAAGAAAACCAACGTGATTCTCACTTTTCCTCGTGTAATGCTGCAGTTTTACGGAACTCCTCCTCCCGGGCGGACTGCACCTTCCTGACCACCTCCCGCTCTTTCTCCACCAGGGCTTCCTTATGTCGCTCCACAGAAGCCTTCAACACCTCCACGTCAGCCTGCACACCTGACGGACGCGAGGGGTGAACAGGTTGTTACACACTGTATGAGTTGGTAGTATTCTGTGTTTTTTTTATATATACAATCTTGGCTTTGAGATGTGATGGACTAGATCAGCTGATGAATTTTTGTTCAATAAAACAAACGCTTTATGATCATAGGCGTGTGCGTGTGTGTGTGTGTTGCATACTGTCAATCTGGCCCTGCAGTGTGTCTCTCTCCCTCTCCAGCTCCCCTTTAGAACGGGTACACTCCAGTTTGATGCTAGCCACCTCCAGCTTGTGTGAATGCTTCAGGCTTTCAATCTGAAAAAATAGGAAAAACCCATAAATTACTCGAGCTCGCCTGTTATATTGGTTGGCTTCATTATCAGTTGATCTTGATCAAAACCTGGATCTGAACCCGTCCTCTTAACCAGTTAAGGAAGCCCAGACAGGTGGGACATCATAGTCTATAAAACATCTCAGAGGTCAGAGGTCAGAGGTCAGCATACCTGGCAGGTGAGGGAGTTGACCTCTCTCTCAGCTTTGTGCAGGCGCCCGGTGAGCTGGCTGTTCTGCTCGTGACTCAGATTGAGCTCGCTCTCTGTCCGCTCCAGCTGCAGACGCAACGACTGGCGCTCTGCCTGTCACACCAACAACCAATCAGATCCAACGATCACTGCTTTCTCCAGTCACAACGTAAAAACACAACGCGGGGTAAAATCTGATCATCCTGTGGGTAAGGTTAGGGAAATTTAAATCCAGCAAGATGCCTGCTGCTGCCTCACCTCCAGAGACTTCAGGGTGGCCTGAGACTCCGTCAGCTGTCTGATCTGGATACGTTGGACGTTCTCCGCCTGCTGTCCCGAGTCCTCTTTCAGGGCGCGGAGCTCGGCCACCTCCGCCTCCAGGCCCTTCAGCCGCAGGTGGAGCTGCGCCTTCTCCCTCAGCAGAGCCTCCACTCGTTTCCCATCACGCAGCAGGTCTGAACCCTGGTACTGAGCCACCAGCTCCTCCCTGTCCTTCTCCAGACGGGAGATCTGGCAACCGGGAGTGGGTTGTCTAAATTAGTATCTACTTTTATCATTAGAACACCACATTCCACTGACAAGCAATAACAAATAAAATGCTGCACAACCCAACATCAAACACACCTCTGCTTCATAGCGGATGCTCTTCTCCTCCAGCATACGAGCATGTTCTTCTCTCTGATGGTCCAACTGGGATTTAAGAAAGGTGCAGTCGTACCGCAGCTTGTTGTACTCCGACCTGTACTTCTCTGTCTCCTAAAGGAACCAGGAGTGCACAGGAGTACCACCATTAGCACAGAATCAGTGAGAGAGAGAGAGGGAGCAATCAACCAGATTAAATGGAAACGAGCTGCCGTCCTCTTGAAAGCACAGATCTTCAAAAGTCAATCAGTGCCAATCGGTTGACCGTTAGAACAGAACAGCTAACACTAATTTACAGCAGGTATCAAAGGATAACACTTCCTTGACGAGTGGAAGCTGTTTGGAGTCGTTTAATCATGTCCAGCAAACTCTATATAGTGACCTAATCCATAACAGTAAACATAATGAACATTCTCTTTGTTTTCATATCCGTGCTGCATTACATTGCATGACTTCCTTTAATCATACTGACCCCTGCAGGAAGTAACTTAAAAGGATAGTTTCACCCAAACTTTAAAACACATATTTATCCTCCCACATGTAGCACTATTTATCAATCCAGACTGCTCCTAAGACATCAGCCGTAGAGATGCTTTCCCTTGAACATAATGGAACTAGATGACACTCCGCTTGTGGTGCAAAACACTACAAAAAAGAAAGGAAAAAATCCACTGGGTTGCTCAAGACAATCCACAGACCAAGCAGTTTCATGTAGGAACTGTTTTCCTTCAATCGAACTGCATCTGCAAACCGGATCACTGCACACAAGGAAGTGTGCATCTACTCATACAGGAAAAGGTCGCTAATTAAGACAATTTGAGCTATTGTTACAGCACCTGGGCACCAATTAAGTCACCAAATAAATCAAAAATGAATGTAGAGAGGGTCAAAACTAACTAAAGACAGATCTGTCGCAGCTATGTCAACAATAATAGACCAATAATGGTCTAAAATGATGTGATATTGTTGATCTTTTTTTGAAAATAGTACAATTTTGCACCTAAGCCTTTTAAAAGTCCAAGGAAAACACTGGATTGGCAAATGTAGTTTATAATAATATATAATAATAAACTTTATTTATATAGCGCTTTTTAAAAACAGAGTTTTACAAAGTGCTTTGACAAGACAATGCAAAATTTGTGGAAGACAACAGATGTGAGGGAAGTAGTCGAATAACATAAGTAAGAATAGGAAAAAGAAAAAGAAATGGGTTAAATCAACAAAACAGGAACAACAATGTAGTCAACTCAGACGGTAGGAGCAAAGTAAAAGGAAGACGTCACATAAAAGCAAGCCTATAAAAATGTGTTTTAAGCCTCAAGTGTTTTAACCCTCATGTTAAAAAGAACACAGTTTGTTGCATGAACCTGCTGTCAACAAAGTCTGAGGGTCATCTTGAATAACTGGGTCATGATTTCTGGAGGGAGACATTACTGCTGACCTATTCAAATGTATTTTTTTTTTTTGGCACTTTTGGGCATCACAAGTCGAGCGCCATTTAGGCCCATTATATACAAGAGTAAGCAGACATCTTTTTTGCAAGAGGAAGAATATGCATTATGTTATCTCTCTTCAATAATCCCTTAAAAATCACTTAAAAGTACATCACTTAATTTCATTATAACATCTTTAGGCAGGACAAACCCTCATGTCAAGCTAGGTTTAACGCAACTAAATTCCGATTCTAAACATTCTTTTAAAAATAAGATTTAGAAAGAAAACTAACGTCCCACATTACTCGTGAAACAGACAGATTGACTGACCTCCTCCAGTTTGTTGAACCTCTCTCTGACCGGAGCCTCCATCTCCTGCTGCACCTGAGCTCTGAGCAACTCCAGCCGCTGAGGGGTCATCACCTGGTCAACACACACACACACACACACCACACACACACACACACACACACACACACACACAGACACACATTTGTATCCACAAAAAATAGCAGACATCTGAGCCACACCAGAAATAGAGGTGTCCTTTGTTTAAGCAAACGATCAGAAGACTTTATCCGTCCCACCTGCAGTCGAAGCTCCTCCAGCTCTCTGGTTTTGTCCAGCAGCTCTCCTCGGAGCTCAGCCAACAGCAGCTGCAGCTTCTCCTGCTGAGCCTGTCGGTCGCTCAGCAGACGCTTCAGTTCCCCCTGAGCTCGGGTGAACTCATCCTGCAAGCTGCAAAAAAAAAAAAAGTGGATCATAATATACATGAAGCACATGGGAAACAGTGAAGCATGATGCAAGAAGACAAACAGGATCATTTATCTTTTCCAGTGTGTTCCCTCATGAAAAGAAGTTTACGTTGAATCAGATTTAGCTGTACCTGGAGTGTTCAGCCTTGAGCGTCTGGTAATTGGTCCTGTGGTTTTCGCACTTCATCCTCTCATCGATTAGCATCTTCTGCAGCTCCATCTCCGCTCCCCCCAGCCCGGCAGACAACCCCAGCATCGCCGCAGACTTCCCCATCCCAGGCTCCAGGTTTGGGCCGAGATGGGCCGACTGGCCGAGGGTGGAGGAGGTCATCTCAACCTCTGCAGGAAAGAGCCAAAGACAGGAGGGAACAAAGTGAAGAAAAGCTGGGGAAAGCAGGCGAAGGAAGTGTTGTGTCTGTATCTGAAAACTTAGTAGGTGCTTTTAGTAAGCCCTCAGTCCTCTAACAGAGAGAACAACTGCCTACTCTCTCTCTCAAGTGTGGTGAGGTTTGACAGGGTAAAAATCAGGCCAGGTTTTGTTGTCGGTTAGTAACCATGGTGGCTTTGAGGAGAGTCCCCCAGCTACTTGTTAAAATCACAACCTCTCAGCAGTCAAGGCAAGGCTCTGAATCAATCTCAAGTGATTAGTTAGCCCCAGTCCATGGCTGCTGGCTCTGCTGTGGACACACAGCCTGATTACAACTACTGAACCCCTTTAACCACTTAGCCTCAAGCATCCTGTCTGTCTCGGGGACAATTTTCAGTCTAGTGGCACTCGGGCAGAATACATTAACAACAGTTACTTGTCCATGCTTTAATCACATTCATCACACATTGACTCAAAAGTCCTGAAATATAAAAAGTTAAGAAGCTACATTACACAACACAAACGTTAACTGTTTGACATGCTAATGAGCACTAGATGAGGTTTGTATACATTTGGTTCTCTTCATACAAAATACCCTGTGATTTAAATACACAATGTCCTTACATTTGCGACAGACTAATCATGGTTCAGGACACAACAATCCAGACGGTTGTCTGAAATGTGTCAAAAGCACTCAGTGGTTTTTAAATGTCGCGCTCTGTCAGGAGACCTAATAAGCTAACTAGCCAGCTAGCTATTTTACTGCGTCCGTTATCGGACAGTACTTGCTTGACAGTTTCCTCTACAACTCAGGGCGATAGACAATAGAGCAGCCATTAGCATGACTCTGACAGGTTTTCTCAAATAATACAAAAAAACTGACTGACGTTACATTCTGAATCTTAGCGCTGCAAGATAGCTTAACGGCTATGTGCAAGCTAACCCTAACTGCTGCTTAAGTTAGTATCAGCGTTAGTTTGTTCGTAGCATAACTGAATTTAGCTTGCTAACCAGGCTAACGTTATGAACTACCCGACGCACATTTGGGTTACAAGCGTGAATTATGACCCCACAAAACAACCTACGGTGTTTACTACTTTACGCACTTCGGCAACTTACCCTTTGTTGAACTTTGGCTGCTTTCTTCCCTGCTTTGAACTGCTAGCAAGCGCTAGCTGGCTAATCTGTAAACTACAAACTGAGGGATCATGGGAAGTTTTTACCCAAGGTGCATTTCTCTCGTTGGAAAAGACAACTCTCACCAAACCATGGCAAACTGCCCGACAGTGTAATGAATTGAATTTTGTCTGCAATGTCAAAATGCTGCTCACATTTTTTACCCCGTAGTTTATAAACACCTACTACAGTAATTACTAAGCTAATCACCAGTGTAAGCCAATTCTCTAATAGACTGAATTATGTTTAGCTGGTACTTTACTTTAAATTTTTTTTATTTATGAGTTACCAATGATGACCAACATGTAGCCAAGTGGGCATATCCTTCTGTTTTAAATGTTTTTATTTGACAGGTGCACAAGGAAATCAGTCAAAGCTCCAGGGACCAACCTGCACCCACCTCAGTTATTATGAGGTGGCCAAAGAAACTGTTACATGTGGTCTTAAAGTCACTTTCGTTACACCTTTGACACGGACTGTACTGCTTCAAATACAAACGGTAAAGCTAAACAATACTGCATGTGCAGACCCTCACCACAGACTGATGAAGACATACAAGCACAAGGACAGAATCCTTTGTTTAGCACGGTAATGAAGGGATGCAGGTCTGGTCTCTGGATAACAATCTCTCCATGTGTTTCTTCACGACAACGGCCTTTAATAATCCAAGCAGAGGGAGTCCATAATAACACTTCTTTCCCACTAAATGGTGAGCTGGTCAAATCAGAGACAATAATAATGCTGACACGTGCATCTCTTAATGTAACATCTGTGGAATATTTACTGCCTTTAATTAACTAACAAAATGTCAGTAGTGTGTCATTTTTGTGATTCATGACTGACGTAAACTTGTGAGCAACTTGGTGATAATAATGATCATAAAATATTAACAACAAAATCACACATCAACAAATGTGATGCAGAAATGTAACGGATACAGAAATGTGCAGTAACATATGGCTGTGAACATTGATTAAAGTAAACAATCTGAAACAAGTACATAACATATGCATAACCTCACTGTTTCAATGGCATTTAAAAAGTGGTTAAAATGTGGCCTTTAAAAACACATGACATTGTATGAAGAATCAGGCGCTGATGAAACACACAGAAGCAGCTCCAACGCTCGAGGAGCTTTAACTCTGAAAACATACATGTAGTTTGGTCTACATCATATTACATTTCAATACTTAAACTCTTCTTTAACAAAAAAAAAGCTAAGTGGTCAAGCCTCCGATGAAAATGTGTGTCTATGTACAAGGGAATAATTAAATAGTTAAAAAAATAAATTAGCAATTATCTACGGAAATATACAACATCTGAGGGGCAATTGTTGCCAGCTTCCTGAGTGCACATTGTCTTTTTCCTAAACACCATGGCATTGGTCCAAACGTGTTCAGCTGGAGCTGAAAGAAGAAAAAACGTGGAAGAGAGAACAATTAAAATCCATATAAACAACGTGTAAATGGAGAAATCACGGGAGATCCCTTTTGTTACCTGTCAGCAGCATCCTGGTCAACCTCAGCGCTGTTGTCTCCTTTGGATGCGGACGTTCTCAAAATACTGGGATCTTAAAAAAAACACAACAAAACAGGAAGTTAAATCAAATTGACATCCGTCTGCAAAAACTAATGAGCAGAAACTAAAGTTCGAGCTGCTCCACCTTGGATCCAGCGGATCTGCGTCGCCGGGCCATAGCCCTGCTCGTTCTTCGCAGCTATGCGGAAGACGACGGCTGGCCGGTTGGAGGCGGAGTAGTCGATGTGGGCATTGTCAAGGTGGGTGGAGCTGACTGAGCAGGACATCTTTGTGCCGCGGTAGGTCCTGATGAAAGCCATCTGACCCGGACGCTCTGAGGTGGTGGAGCGGCTCTTCCTTACCGCCATGTACATAGAATACTCAAGGATGCGGCCCGATGGAGTGGTGGGGGCCTCCCACGTGATTTGGACCGAGTCGTTGGCCTGTGAAAAAGAAAAAAAAAGTATTAGTATAGTAGTGAAAGTAAAAGTATGAGAGAGGGCAGAATACAGAAGCTTTATCAACCGTATCTGAAAATCCTTTATTTGTCACCTTGGCAATTTTGACAGCAGAGGGCGCTCCAGGGAAACCAGGCTGGCAGGTCTTGAACTCGCTAACTGGGCTGAAGTCTCCCTGGCCAAAGCAGTTAACGCCGGCAACTCTGAACCTGTAGGTCTGACCTGGAGTCAGCTCCTGCTTCTCTCTGCCCTGGTAGTCCTGAGGCCCGGGCAGTTTCCTCTGGTGAGAGCAAAACATTTACAGAGGACGTGTGGGTGAGAGAATTCATTATACTAATTAACATTAAGTTTTCTTTGTTCGTTTTTTCACCTCTTTAGTATTTGGGAGCCGGCTGCTGATGGCTGAAGTGACCTGGTCGCTGTCGGCAGGCAGAAAGTAGTGGTTGACCTCTGTGAAGAGTGTTTTGAACACACCAACATCGAACCAAACCGCTCCACCTGGATTCTGCTGGACACAAAGGTGAGAGTTAATAGCTTGAATTTAGACCAACCCAAATTAAGAGCTAACAACCAGTGTTCATGAGTGTATCTGACCTGATCCATTGTCTTGTCAGCTGAAACAGGCTGCCCTCCTATAAAAGCAAAGGAACATCCACAGTAAACTTCACTTTATAAAACCTTCGACCTGCTACCGCCTGGTTTATCACTGATCCATCAATACCTGGCTGCTGCTGTGTTGAGCTGCTGACCTCTGGTGCCGACATCTCCTGCTCAGCACCTACAACCGAAAAGATCAGTGGCTCAAAGGTGAGAAACTGCAGGGACACTAAAGCTGGACCGAGACTGCTGAAACTTTGGGATAAACTGCGGCTATGGAGCAAAACCTTCTGTGAGAAAAAGAATAGAATTGCATTTGCTGCACCCAGGCCGATTGCCTTAACAATTACATTTGTGGAGGCACAAAAATCAACCTGGGTTATCCAGCATGTAATCACTTACAGCAGTGCTCTGTAGTCTCCACTGTCCCTCTCCCAGTACTCCTCCCTCCTTGTGCGCGGCTCTCTGCGGAGCCATTAGAGGATTTTACTGTAGTTTCTTGCTTTGCTGAAGCATCCTGAAATTCAAAAACAAAATGAAAGACTTATTTTTTCCTAAATGGGGAGTATTGCTCGAGTAAGAAAAAAACAGAGTGTCTGATAACAGCATTCTAAACCAGCTTAGTGTGAATGCATGGTTAAGAAAAACTATTTCAGTGTAAAATAATAGTAGACATCTTGAATGTAGGTTATAGGATACCAAGATTCCCCAGTAAGTCAAATCTACCTGAGCAGCTGCTTTCGCTTCTCTATTAGTGGTTCCTTCAGTGTCAGGTTGATGGGACTGGACACCTGAGAGAGCAGAGTCAAGCAAAATGTCACTAGTGTCAGAAAAGTTTTGAATAATCCCCACCCTGATAATCATACTACAGATAACTGAATATGTGCACTCTCCTGACCTGCACAGTTTCTGTGTTCCCCCTCCAGTCCTTCTGTTCCACCTGGATGAGCTGGTGTGACCGGTGGATCACTGGCTGCAGTGCTGCGAAGACACGCGGGCTGGATCTGTAGGATGTAGCAGTCCGCTGCCGCCAGGGGGCGCCACGCCACATGAAGCATGCTGACTGTGGATTTGACGAGTAACACCGCCTCTGGGCTGGCTGGTCGATCTGAGGAAAGAACAAAGAATGAGCTGCTTTGTGTCGCTCAGTCACTCTCTAACAAAACAAGCCATACGTCAGAGATTAAATGTCTCAGCTCTCACCTGTCTCCAGGTACCAGAGGTCCTTGCAGCACACCTGGTAGTTCCAGCACTTGCGGTATCCGTCGCGACCGCTCCAAATGTAAAGCCTTGATCCGACAGCAGCGGCACAGTGGCCGGCCCTGGCTCTGGGGCTGCAGGCATACGGGTCGTCAGTCTGGGGTCCCTGGCTCTGCAGCTGGGACTCAATATCCTCATGCTGCTCCAGGCCCACGTTCTGCCAGCTCATAGAGTCTGTGACCAGAAAACAGGACAGTTGAGTACTAAAACATTTTTACCACCACATTTTTAAACCAATAATAACACTCTGGGGCTTCACCCTGTGTGAAAACTCAGATAAGAGTGTGGGATACTTGTAATGTAATGTACTGACCTAAGTTGAGCACACTTAAGGAGTTAGTGCAGATCCACTCAGTTTCTAAAGAGTTGTCTCTGTCCGACTCTGGAACAGGAATCCAGCCACCAAAAACATACATCCTGCACACAGAGGGACACACTATAGTTTGTCGATCCACTTGAACAGAGATATGACACTGAAAATGGAGGATGTCTTACTTGTTTCCAATGACGGTGGCGGAGTGAAGGCTTCTGGGAAGTGGCGTGGAACCCCTGGTTTGAGGGGTAGACCAAACCATTGTGTCTGAAGACAAGAAAAGAAAAATGATCAGTAAGATCTCACTCAATGGAAACATGTAAAATAAGCCCACCATCAAATTCAAGGCAAAGAGGCAACGCTGTGGTTACAAAATATAACCTGCTTAGAAAATAGATAATAAATAAAAAAAGATGTCCTACCGAGGTCGAGCTGCCAGAGATCATTTAATCGGCATCCTCGCATCCCCCCGAAGATGTAGAGCTTCGGGGAGCCGAGGCCAGCGTAGGCGACGGACGTGTGGGACTCCCGCGCAGAGGGACCTTTGCCCTTCGTCTCTGGGATGTTCCAACCTCTTGCCCCCGACACCGACTGCAGCTCCAGCTCGTAGAAATCACCCATGTACCTAAGATGATTACAAACTCACTTATGGTACTGTCTCTTGGATGAAGGAGGTTATTTATCAATATGTACAGTCTGCATACTGGTTATGATTTAATTAAATACAACTGTAGATTGTCACTTTAAAGGAGCATGATCATCAAGCCACTAGAAGTATGCTCCGGATTCAACAATAATGACTTTCGATTGGTCCCTCCAGTCATCAGTCACTGTGATTGGCTCAAGGTTCATTAGAGCCACTCAAAGGTTTAAAGGTTACACTTAAAACTAGAGCTGAACAGATTAATTGAGTAGTCAATTAACAGAAAAATAGTCCGCAGGAGTTCCTATAATTGATAACTGTTTCAGTCATTTTGCAAAAGAGCTGCAACAATTAATTGATTAATCATCTAGTTGTCAAATATTGGATTACTCACTAATCACCACTAATTGGATATAAGATTAATCAGTTTGAGTAATTAAAAATAAACTGAAGTATCTTTTGGCTATGGACAAAACAAGACATTTGAGGATGTCATCTTGGGCTTTGGGAAACACTGATGGACATTTTCACTACTTTCTGACAATTTACAGACATAATCAAGAATAATTGACAATGAAAATTGTTAGTTGCAGACCTATTTTGCAATAATAAATCATGCAGAATGCTCAATATTGCCTGTGGACTGAATATCTGGATTTTGGATTGCTGGTTGAAGTTGCTAAAAAGTTGTGGTGGGCAGTTTTCACTAATCTTTCACTAAATAAGTGATCATTAAACCAAATAAAATATCTGACAGATCAATGGGTGATGACAATAGTGGGTTCGTTGCATCCCAACGTGTGATGCAACACTAGAAGAATGGAGGGTGTGTAAATCCCTGCTGCTCCCTAACCACAAACCAATCAAACAGAAACTGCCAGTCAGCCTTTTTCTTTAGCATTGCTGAAAAGTCCAGTGAAAACAACCTGCAAACATTATGGTTCTGGTGTGTATCTGCAAAGCACCTCGGTATGTTGCCGTTGGGGTCTTCGCTATCGTTGGCCAGCCCTCCAAACAGGTAACACTTGTTACCAACAAGAGTGAAGCTCTGTCCAATCCGAGGACAGGGGGGCGAGCCGTTCCTGGGTGCTCTGGGCTTCAGCTTCTTCCACAGCCAGCGACTAGCCTGAGCCACACGAGACCAAAGTCAAGATCTTCTTCATGATAACACCAGGGTTAGAGTCACCCTTGAAGAAATGTGACAGGAGTACCTGAAGCTCATAGAGGCTGTTGGTGTATTTCCCAAACTCCACCATGCCGCCGAAGACCAGTATTCGAGTGCCTTCACAGACGAAGCCATGGGCAGCGCAGCCAGGTGGGATGTCACCCCTCACTGCGGGCAGGAACCACTGCTTCGAGACTGGAAGAATGAGCAGATGCAGAACATCCTGGTGAATGCTGCCTTTCAGACACTTTATACATACGACAGGGAAAACAATTTGTGAAAAAATGTGCAGTAGCTCGACACGGGCTTCATGCAAAACTAAATCCTGGAGAGTCAAAGACTTCAACTGTAGCTCACTAATCGCACACTTTATTTTGGCTAAATACTGTATATTTATTCAGGAGGTTTTTTTTTATGTCAATCATTTGTGCTGAAATCTAGCAAAATCTAGTTTTCCACACTGAAAAATTTTAAGGGGCATGACTTTATATGCAAAGACTTCTCCTTGGTAAGGCTGGAGGAAATTCTGTGCAGGTGTCAATCTCTCCCACCACCATTTTCAAGTGTTTGCTGCCATTTTCTTAACCTCATTAAAAGTTATGTCAAACAACAAAGCGTGCATGACTCGTCTCACCATACATGGTCACACTAGTCAACATGATAAATGCTTTCACAAGATAACAGTGTTAAACTTTGAACATATGTTACGTCGAACGACCCCCTCAGCACAGCAATAAACGTTAAGGACCCGCATTGCACAATCACTTATACAACACCTTAACAACAATCCATTCAAACCCAGAGTGAACTCAGAGCTTTCTCGATGTCGAGTTAACGGGACAAATAGGGGGGAAATAGTTAGTGAAGCTAGCTAGCCAGCTAAAGTAAGCTGTCAAACTCGACTTTGAGGCTAGTTTACAACAACAACCTCATACAACAGCAAACAAAACGGTGCCAAATTTGTCGAGGACCTTTAAAATAAACACAAACTGACAAAGGGCTCGCCGGCCTTCTACTTGACTCCGGCGCATGCTAAAAACATTAGCCGCTAACCTGCTAGTTAGCGCCGAGCTAACGTTAGCTCACCAGTGTTGTAAACATGGAGGTGCTCCGCTATCCCTTCGTTTCCACCGCCAAACACGATGATCAGCTCCCGTATTGCAGCTGCTCGGTGTCCGTGCCTGGATCGCGGTGTCACTCCTGTAACGGTGTGGACTTTTCTCCATTGCGGCTCCTCGACGCCCGTGGTCATTTTACCCGTTGGAGAGCCTGAAGTTTGGCGCTGTTGACGTTTCAAAGACGTGGGCGGGGCCAAGGAGGCACCAGGAAACACACTCAGAGATGAGGAAATAAAACAAAACGTATCACTCTGCTTCGTTTATCGGGAATCAAATTTAAAGTAACGTGAGGGAATAAGTAATAACAGGAGCAGAAAAAAAAACATGTGGAAGCAGAGAGGAGAGCTAAGGGGGAAAATAGTTTAAATATCTGTTTTACTGGATTACCATAACGACAGTTACTCGACCAATTTTGACCATTAAAGTGAAACTCTCGCCAAAAAGCAACCCAGGCTTTATTTGTGATTGTATGAGTCAAACCTTCGTGTAAATGCATAATTATGATGAAAGAGGAACTTTTAAGATTTACCTTAGTTTCGTTTTCGGGCAGGCTAATTTTCAATGGAGTGCAGGGGCACTCTTAGGCTAGCATCAAAATTGCTATTATATAAGTGTATTTACATGTCTTGGGGAGTGAGATAAATTGTATAAAGCATTTTGTGGCTCCAGAGGAGGCCTCCAGTGATGTCACTCAATGGCCAAATTGCATTTTGGGTAATGTAGTCGACAGTGATCAAAATCGATACAGCAGAACCAGAGATATTACCATTCCTATTCCACGTCCTAATGGCACCTACATTACCCACAATGTAACGTAGCCACTGAGTGCTGTCACTGGAGGAAATCATCATATTTTTGAACATATGCAGCAGTACTTCCAAAGACCTGCAACACACACTTTAATGTGTACAATTGGTGGAGTAGCCCTTTAAAGGAGACATTACACACGTCTGAAGTCTGGAGCAAGCTTCCTAACATCTAAAAAAATAACTCTGATGATGTAATCAGGGTTATCCCCACTCTTGAATTTGTCTTTGGAAATACAAATTTAAAAAGCTGGTGTTCCAAACTGGAGCACAGGACATTCACCGAGCAGAGTCTTACAACAGACGCTATTGAGTTTAATTATGGGAAATGTGAATACAGCATTTTTGGAGCTTAAACGATAGAAGCTAGACTAAAGGTCAGGACATCTTGCTATCTGCTGCATAGACTTTAGCCATTCCATTTGTAATCTGCCTGTCGTGAGACCCCTGACTGAATCGCTTGACTACCCATTTAGAGATGCAACGTTTTCCTGTCAACGGCAAAATATAAAGGACATATCAGATGTTGACATGGCCTTTGAGCCCTTATTGACGGGATGTATCGTCTGCAATGCACAGTTGGTTGAAAAACAGATCCGTCTGACTTAAGTGGACTCCATAATCTCAAACTGTGAAGACACCTCTGTGTTATTCCATTGCATAAAATGGCTCTCTAACGGCACGTACTCGACCTAATGACCTTGTTAAGGTCTTTGCTTGATTTGCCTGGTAACCAATATTTTTTTTGTTTTGTTCACTGTAGTAATGTTTGACAGCTGAGGTCAGATCAGGCTTCATTGAACAGCTGATTTTGTCCTCTCACATGAGAGTGAAGATAGTAAGTTTAGGCAGAACATAGACTGGGCCACATTTGTTCTGTTAGTTGGTTCATCCTCTTAAACACAGACAATCTTTGGAAGCCACTGAACTGTCTGCTGGCTGAGCTCCTCCACTCCATTAAAATCTGAATATTTAATCACCTGCATGAGGTTCTTGACTTGCTCTTGCAGCCACTTATATATTTTACATTTATAAGGAAATAAGTAGTTAAATTCAGTATGAAGAATGCATTGACTGTGAAGCCAGAGAGGGGAGAAGTTTTTTTTTTTACAAAAGTGTGTGTGTGTGTGTGTAGGAACAGGAACCCCTCCCGGTGAGCAGGAAGAGGGTGACGTCAGTTGTCAGTTGGCTCAGCGCTGAGTGAAGTCGGAATTACAATATTTGTGTGTGTGTGTGTGTGTGTGTGTGAGAGAGAGAGAGAGAGAGAGAGAGAGAGAGAGAGAATGAGCGCCCGTAGGCTATTTTAGTGCGCACGTTAAGGTGTGTGTGCAGGTCTCAAAGAGAGAGAGAGTGTGTGTGTGTGTGTGTGTGCGTGCGCGCGTTTTGCACGTGGCTTGGGCCTGTGTGTGTGTGTTTGCGTGAGAGAGAGTGGTTTCAAGGAGAGGGTGTGTTTATGGGAAATAGAGATTCAGTGTGTGTGTGTGTGTGTGTGTGTGTGTGTGTGTGTGTGTGTGTGTGTGTGTGTGTGTGTGTGTGTTTACACAGACGGGAATACAGCGCCAAAGGAAGTGCGCCGGTTCTCCGTCTGCGCGTCCCGACTTCCTGCTCCGAGGCAGGAGAGAGAAAAGCTGCGGATCCGCTTTCAGACGGCAGCAGCAGCAGCAGCATGGAGCCCCGACGCAACACACACACACCGCTTTAAGACGCAAACACACACATCCCGCGGGGCAGACGGACAGAGGAGCAGCGGCCGTACACAGCTGGGTAGGTGCAAGTTGCCTTCTTCTTCCAACTTTCTAGAGGGGTTCGTGCATAACAGAGACAAAAAAGCGGACTTATATTAACTGTTGTTGTATTTGCTGAAACCTGATCAGGTTCAGATATCCTGTGTCAACTCGAAAACCACACCGAAGCCGCGCGTAAAGTGTTAAACTTGTGCGTAAAAAGCGTTAAACCCGTGCGTAAAAGGTATTTAGGCCGTGCGCGTTTTTCGTTCTGTTTGGCTACATTTGAAAAGAAAAAAACAGACAGAAAACAGGGTTAGTGGACCAGCTGCAGTGGAAAAATTAGCCGTGGCTCCTTTAAAAATATAATAGTAGACTTTCTGGTTTGTCTGGACCTCGCAGACTAATTGCCATGCGCTTCCGGATTGAAGCTGGCAGCAGACAACATCTTAAAAATGAGTCACTGGTGCAAAACAAAGAACCGTTTGAGTTCCAGCAGAACCTCCCTCTCTATCCACACACACACACACACACACACACAAGCACACATACATACACACACACACACACACACTTAAACATATATATAAATACTCCTCCAAAAAATAAGAACTAACTAGCCCAGATAAGATGGATGACTTATGTTGCTTTTTCAGTATGGTCTGTTTCTGTTGGATCTTACCCAGGACTGGATGTCTGATAGCTTCACATTTGAGGGGGTCATGTACAGCCTGTCTACTTACACTCACACTCATATAGTGCACACAGACTGTCACCTCTAAGCTTTAACACGGAGTACCGGACTGCTTTTATTCTGAAATTCCATAAATCAGCATATCCTCCTCTTTTGTTTCTTTCAATTCATCAATTCAGACTTGTTAGGAATGAAGCCACAGGGTGAACATAGATCAAACAGAGCCTGACATCAGGACATAGATGCATTCTCCATATGGTGTTGTGGATGTGTGTGTGTGTGTGTGTGTGTGTGTGTGTGTGTGTGTGTGTGTGTGTGTGTGTGTGTGTGTGTGTGTGTGTGTGTGTGTGTGTGTGTGTTACTGGCAGTTCCCAGTCACAGGACGTCCTACCTACCAGGAAGAGAAGGTCTTTCTCCAGGATGACGCCCCTGAAGCTGAATGACAGGAAGTCCTCCTTTAGACAGACAGACAGACAGTGCTACAGTTCGTCCATCACTTAACACATACACACCCGTGCAGGAAAAGGGAAGCGAGGACATGCATTTGTGTGTGTTCGTGGTGATGGGTCATTGTTTGCACCACATACACTTTCCCCTTTCTGTCGGATGGTTTCCTTTTCGAAAGAAAGAACAAAATGAGAGATGCACGCTGTATTTTTATATCGAATTAGTGGTTGATTATTCCGGCATCACTGAACCATATGTTATTATGAAGGAAAGTAGTGTAACCATCTCTTCTGGTAGCAATCCTTGAGGTCCTTGGCTCCAGTGTTTCTCCACAATTGAGGCAAATGTGGTCTCTGCTGTCATATCGTCATGGTTGCTAATCAAATCTGGTTTTAGTGAGTTATATGTTGCTTTTCTTTCAGCAGTAAGTAGTTTTGTATTTCCTGCTAATGAGGCACCTTGTAAATGAATTAGAGAGATGAGAGAGGAAAGGCAAAAGAGACAGAGAAACAGACAGGCGGACGCTCGCAGACAGTCAGTGGTTTCCAGGTAAACACGACAGTTAGACCCGTGCTTGTCTTGGCAGAAGGTCACTGACCACATCCTGCTTTATCACCATGGAAACATCCGAAGGCCAACCGATGTCTGGCCCTCTCTCCCTCTGTCACACACAAGCATACAGGAGAGAGCCAGTACGTGACAAAATAAAGGTGAAATGACAAGAAATACAACAAGTTCAATCACATTTTTTCAAAGTGTAACAAGAGTTTCTGGATTGTTAGCAGGCACACTGTGAAGAAACTAATTGTTGTAAGTAAAAAGTGAGTTAAAGCACATTCAGTCTTCACTAGTTCATTTTATACAATTTCAACACAAAATCCTACATATTGCCCTTTTAAGCACTTTGTAGTAAGGATTTGTTCCACTGTAAGTGTTTAAGGGAGATGAGATCTTGTGTGTGAGTTGTAACGGTAATGGCATGCAATTCAAATAGTTGTCATATTAAAGGGTCGATATTGTAGGAAGTGGCCACCCGTCGATGGTCACTCCCAACAAATATCACCTGAGGAACCACTAACTGCTGCTATACTCTTTCCTGTAGCTGATCATGGCTGTAGCTAGCTGCTGTCAGCAAGTTAGCTCAGTTAGCCGCGCAGTTAGTGGCCCTCAGCTGACTCCACAAACCAGGAGATTATGTTAAACCTGATATTTTTCATCACATTCTGTTGATGACTGTTTTCAAATCTTACACCAAAGTTCTTACAAATTCCTACATTCATACACGTGCTGCACCATTAATCAAACCATTCAGTGACCCCAATGTGCCCTGAGTGGAAGAACTTGTATATATAAACCCCCTCTTTCCAAGATTTAAATGGGCTAAGGAGGTGAAATAAGGGCAGCCCTGAGCATTAATGGCAGCTTCACTCACTACTGTATTTACTACTGCCGCCATCCTGCTCTGGAAGGCAGCCAATGTGTGTGAGTCCATCAGACAGTCGAGCATGAGCTGACTTCATATGTGTGGGGATAGAGACTGCTTGTTTTGGTAGTGGTCAGAGAGACACAGCAAAATGGACTTGAGGCTTTGGCGTTGTTTACATGTTTGTGTTGCTGTCCGTTTTATGAGTTCAGTGTTTAGGGGGAGGAAATTCCCACTCAGAGAAGTGGAGGCGGTGGGCACGGGCGGTACTGTAATGCTTGTGGTTTTTAGTGGACTTTGCATCAGAGGAAGCATCGCGGTTCGCATTTGTGTTGACGCTGACAGTTCCTGCTCCTCCCTGCCCACCTACCCTCCTTTATTTCTTTCCTTCCTTCTTTTTATGTCTTCTGTGGCGTCTGATTCCCTAAACAGTCTGGGAATGTGTGACGCTATTTCAACTTAAGTTTAAATCTTAAGGGTGTCCAATGAATGACTAGTTTCTGTTTTATTTTCACCATACAATTATTTGATCTCCTGAGCGTGCTTGTGTAGTCTTAATGGTCTCATGTGCACAACCGAAGTGTATGACTTTTAACAATGATATTTTAAAGCTGAATTACTCAATATTTTTGTATTACAACGGATCACGGGTCTATGTGTAATGTGAAAAGATGTTGCTCACATTGAACAATATTAAGATTATTATCACCAAACTGCATTTTCCCTCAATCAGCAGAGTTTAGTGTCTTTTAGCTCATTGTTTTGATTTTTTTTTAAACAAGTTTGCTTTATTTTGGAGAGTCTCACTACTCTCATCAAACCAGATCGCAGCAGCTGTTGGCAAAAACAAAAGCTATGATAAACCCTCTGTTCACTACTACGACTAGCTTGTGAAAATAGTGGAGCATATACATTAGCAGCTAAAGAGCCAGATAATATCCTGGTTCCTGATCAGGTTTGGAATTTGGCTAAAGACAGGGTGAATGTTGGACTTTTTTTTTCACACTATTTGTCCAGACTCCAAATGAATGTTAATGTTTGAAAGCCTATGTTTGGTGAACAAGGGCGATTGTTTGCCAACACATTTGCGATAACAGACGATATCAAATAAAGTAATAATATGTCAGTATCGTGTTCATGGCTTGTGTCGCTGCCGCCAAGTGGCCAAAAAAAATCTATTAATAATGCTTTAATGTTAACCATCCCTTAAATGGGGACCACATTCCCCATCAGCCCCTTCTATCCCCCCTTCTTGAGGATGAAAACTTCTGAATTGATTTTTTTTCTTTTACTCCACTCGAAGGCAATTTGTTGGTAATAAAAATTTCCTAATGACTTCTTGAGAGTACAAAGCAATATGTGGTCACTTTATTAAGTCTCGATTCTCCTCTGCAGATCGCTCTCTGGTGTCATCCCGTCATGGAGAGTTCCATCACGCTCTGGCAGTTCCTGCTGCAGCTGCTTCTCGACCAAAGCCACAAACATCTCATCTGCTGGACGTCCAACGACGGCGAGTTCAAGCTGCTAAAGTCCGAGGAGGTGGCCAAACTGTGGGGGCTGCGCAAGAACAAGACCAACATGAACTATGACAAGCTGAGCAGAGCCCTGCGCTATTACTACGACAAAGTACGCAACACGTACATTTCACAATTATTAAAATACACTACAAAACAGTCTGACTGGTTTGTTGATGTTATATTTATAAATATGTTTAAAATAAGGATGTCTTGTTTCCTCTGCAGAACATCATCAAGAAGGTCATTGGCCAGAAGTTCGTCTACAAGTTTGTGTCGTTTCCTGAGATTCTGAAGATGGACCCCGCCATGGTGGAGTCGGGCCGCATCAGTGAGGAGAGTGGCGGTGTGATGTCAGAGCCCGAGGCTGAAGACGAGGATGGCGGCGGGAGAAACCAATACCTCCACTCCGGCCTGTACTCCTCCTTCACCGTCAGCTCCCTGCAGCACTCCTTAGAACCGCACCAGCCGATCAAGATGGAGCCCAGGTCCGATCGCCATGACGACAGCTCCTCCGTCATCCGATTCATAACCAACCGGGGTCACTCTTCCCTACCATCCACCCCACCCCCGTCCTCGACTGACGCCTCCCATTCCTCCAGGCCGTCCCCTCAGCAGGCACGCCCTTCCTCCTGCTCCTCCTCCCCGCCACAAAGCCCCACCCACACGCTGTGGAGAGGGCGGGGCCAGTGCACAGAGACTGGCGATTCAGATCAGAGCGCTCAACCTCTGAACCTGTCATCTGGTCAGAGGGATAGAGTGAGGTCACAGAGCACGACGACGCCAGAGAGGAGGGGATTGGCCAATAATGGGCCTTTAAAAAGCAGAAAACCCAAAGGCTTGGAAATCTCCGCCTCCTCCCTCCTCCTGACAGGAAGTGACCTCGTCTCCATTGCTCTTAACAGCCCGGCGCTGCCTTCAGGGTCCCTGACCCCTGCCTTCCTCACCGCACAGGTACAACATGACCCATAACATATTCATTCACACCACTGCACTCACAGTGCTTCTGTAAATACAGATGGCTTTAGGTGGAGAGAGATTCAGGGGAAGAAAAAGACTGAGAGGGACGTTGCATGCGTTTTGGGGGATGAAGAAAGTTAAGCTCGTAGACAGGGAGGAGATGGAAAGAGGTGAGCGGAAAGACGGGAGGAGGCGAGGGAGGGCGGGAGGGAGGGAGGAGGTTCATAAGTGAAGCCATATGCTCCTGAAGCTCCTGATTCACTGGCAAGAACTCACTGACCAAACCAGGACAGACTGACTACATTCAGGCATTCAGCTGACGCTTTTATTCTGACTGAGAAATGATAGGCTGCTGAGTGTACGGTACATAATTAATGGAAAAAGTGTTTGTGTAACTTTTCACTCATCGCTGAACGATTCAGGATGATGGGTTTCTAAGGAGCACCTGAGCTTTAACCACCGCAAGAGTCTTCAGAATTTGCAAACCAGAAGAACATTGCTCAAGACAGATCTGGTTCTGATTTGAGTCCCAGCATTCAAAAACGGTCCATGCTGTTAATTCCGTTGTCCACCAGAAACCGGTTCAAACTGGCGGGTCTCTCGCTAGGCAAGCTGTGAGCTCGATCTTGCTGGTAAATCAGCAGAAACAGAAGTGTAAGTGAGAGGTCAAAGAAAAGGACAGATCGATCAAGCACAGCCCTGTATCTTTTGATAGGAAGAGTGTGACACAGCTTCACTGCCTACAGATTTTCTGATATTTCATAACTTGAAGGGTGATCATAGGAGACAGATGTGCAGGATGAGGAGAGGTGGACTCTGCGTTTACGTCATTGATGCTTGGTCCTCAAAGTTCGGTTACCTACGATACAGCACCTAGATTTAGGGATGAGCTACTTCACCATTATCTGTCTCTCTGTTTATCTGTTCAACCAACTTAATTATCGGTTATCTGTTTGCTTACATAGAATGGGCCAAAAACATGGATGGTGCTCAAATTGGAGGTGGGCGGGACCGACCAGAAGTTGCTATTAAGCTTGAAATTAATATAGATTGCTCAAAATTGTTATCATATATTTATCATTAATCTGAAATTTCTACAGGACAGCATCAGAATTGAGCTTCAGCACAATGTTTTCGATCACAAAAGAACGAGAACTATGTACAGAACAAGTTTTTTTTATAAACCTTGAAAGAATAAACTTTCAGCTACCGTAAGAGGACTTTCACCCCTAACCCTGAAACAGGATTTTTTTTAAAAAGTTTAACGAAGTGGTTGTATTTATCTTTTCAGTGAGAATATAAACACAAATGCAGTCGTGAACCTCTTGTTCCTAAACGTTTTACTGACTGTTGTAATAGAGCAGAGTCTTCTGTTCTCATGCCAGAACCATAAAGAAAACCAAACTGGCCTTGGTTAAGTATGACGAGACGGAAGGAAGACGAGACAGAAGAAAATAGATCTCATGAATTCTGTATGAGTGAAGCTTCCTGACCTGCACGGAGTCAGTCCTGCCAAGTCAGTCCGTCTGGAAGACGTGAGTTCACTAGAGGGCAGACTTGGCCTTGAGCTCTGGGTGAGACGACTGAATGATATGACAACTTCACCACAGACTGTGTAGTGCTCTGTGGACTTATTGCCAGAGTAAACACCATCGTTTCCATCTTCGTGTGTTTATCCTCTGACATTTCATTTTGGGTTTTGTCAATGTAGACTCCGTCTGGTCTGCTGCTCACTCCCAGTCCGCTACTCTCCAATATCCATTTCTGGTCCAGCCTCAGTCCAGTGGGACCCCTCAGCCCTGCCCAGCTGCAGAGCCATGCCCCCCTCTTTCAGGTAAGATTTGGGTCATTCCACCCAAAGAAAGACTGAATATACTAGCGTGTCCTCACTTTGGTGGATTTTCCTTATCTTTCTACTGTGTATTTGTGAACTAACTCGGTCCCCCTGTAATGCTGGAACAGATTTCTGTGGAAATTACACAAAATCTGTTCTCAAATAAGCTCTAATGCTTTCCGTTCAAACAGTCCTGTGTAAAAAAGGACAAACAGACTTTTATTTCCTGTTCCAGCCTTTCAGGGAAAACACCGGCTTACTCTGGTGGTGATAGATACAGAATCTCTGTCTGCCTATAATACTCTACTTACGGCAAATCCCTCCGTCGTAACTACAGGATCTTTCATTTCACACCACAGATTTACCTCCATAGCTGTTGTGTGTGTGTGTGTGTGTGTGTGTGTGCGCGCGTGTGTGTGTGTTTTAGTGGATGTGCGATTCAGTGTGCCAGGGTTTCAAAATAAGCTACAGATGTTTCCGCTCTGGTGCGGACAAGAAGAGGGGGCAACTTCCTGTTGGCTTATGGGGGGGAAAGGGAGAGGGCCGGTTGGTCAGGAGCCCCTCCCGCCCATGTCCACTCTCTGACACAAACACACACACACAACCCCAAAATAAATTGTTCAGCATCTAAAGACCAGCATTTATGTCCCCACAATGCGGCTCGGTCCCTATAACGTGGTGTGCTACCAGGTTCTAAGTCCCCATGGTGTAATTTAAGCAAACGCACTTCTCCCGTGTTGCAGCAGCAGCAGGCTGACTGGAGAACTGCAGATAATAATGGAGGAATCACGTGTTGCACAGGTTTGAATCAAAATTCAAACAGCTAGGACCTGGAATGTATTACATAGACCTGAATATGGCTCCGCAGCTCGGCCTTGCTGCCAGTTTTGCCCGAGTGGCCTCAGGCGGTATCGTAATGAAATTTTCCCCCGTGGCCTTCAAAGTGATTTGACCCATAGCCCACCCTTATAAAAGAGACGGCAAACAACGTCAGTTCTGACTATTTCTATTACACATTTTTATCAGCACAGGTTGAACGGAGTTTTTTTTTTTCTGTTTCACGTAAAGCTTTCCTCGAGCAACGGAAGTAACACTGCATTCCACTGCAAGTCAAGTAAAATCTAAAAGCGTCCCCGTGCATCTGCTAGGAAAAAACGCTCAACGCAAATGGATGTTTGAATGGCAAGTCTGACAACTTAACAAGCAGCTACAGCAGCTAATTCAACAGTTAATGGCACTTAAATCAAAGACAGGAGGAGTAGGCTCTGAGCGCATACTCTCAAAGACTTCTATTGAGCACAGATCAGCTGAATGAGAGTGAAAAGGGCAACTACAAATTGTATTTACTGCATGTTTCACAAACACTGCGTGTATTAAAAATTGATGAAGAGGTAAAAAGTAAATGTGTGGCGCCAAACTGCTGTGATGTCACACGTGTGTGTTTTTGTCGTCAAGCTCTCGTCGCCTGTGTTTCCAACTTGGAATTCCCACTTGCATGACCGTTCCTTTGCACTATTCTGTGTCGTTTTCCGAGTGCAATGGAATAAACACAGAAGCTAGCTAGAAGCTAGAAACTTTTTTTTGGGCTGAGCAATTCACATCGGACTGAATATGCACCAACTTTAGGTCCATTACTCAGTTCTAAATATGACATCCGTGATGTTCTGAATAGACAGAACATGCGTTGACTCTTGACATTACTAATGTCATTACCATTATCATTACTGTAATATTAATAGTGGGACTACCATTAATCCTCTATTAATGATCATGAAATTATACTCTGTGCCAAATGACCCTATAGTTTAAATCAGTGTGAAGTCAAAATAATGCAAATCAATTTTCATTTTGATTTGAAGATTTAAACCATATGCCATCAGATTGATTTTAAAGTTTATATAATTGTAACCTAATTCTTCACATACGAGCATTAGATCATCATTAAAATGCCATGATTCTTTATCATTCATTCAATTTTGTCAACCAAATTTTTGGAGTTTTCCACCTCTAATTCTGATTCTTCCATTGCAGTTCCCCTCGCTGCTGAATGGACCCATCCCTGTGCCTTTACCCAACATGGACGCTCCCTCTCCTCTGTTGCTCTGCTCCAGCGCCCATAAGTCCTGATAACATCCCGAGCTCCAAGAGTGAACTGGGCCAAACCAGGCCGAGCTCGGCCACACAGAGACCAAACCGAATCAGCCATAAACTCTGATGATGAACCACACAGGGGTCCCACTTCCTCTGAGTCCAGTCACATTTCCGACCCGACACCTGTTCCTTTGCATTTATTATATGAAGAAACAGGAGCTTCACTCTGAAGCTTTGCTCTCTGAGAAGAGTACTGCATTAGACATTTGTTTACTACAGTTTATCTGCTCATGTTCTTTCCAATTGTGCTTGGTGTTTTCTTATTTTAAAGGATGTTTTCTTTTCATGCAGAGAAGTAGACTGGAGGTCACATTTCTCATCTCATTTGAAATCTCATCTCAGACTGGTTGCAATTTCATGTTATTTTTTCATTATTTGACTAATGTCAATATCCACTCCAATGACTCAAACGACGGATATCTGAGGAAGTGCTTGTCAGAAATGATGGTGTAACATGACCTCAGTGAGCCAGAAGACTTCACCGGTGTCATGTAGAATAATAGTTACTTCATTCAATAGACTCCAGTAGTTTCCTCAAGCAAAAAATAAGTTCATCTTCCTACAATAGAGTTAAAGTAAATACAATTATTTGCCTGTCTACCAGGAGTTAACATTAGATACGAAGATCAATATGTTGTACATACCTGTAGCTTATTATGAAGCTACAGCCAAAAGTCTGTTCGCTTAACTTAGCATAAAAACTGGAAACAGGGAACCGGCTTACCTTGCTGTGACCCAAGGTGACAAAAGCTAACTACTAGCAGCTAAACAACACATTATAGTATGAAAACTAAAGTGTAATACAACAATTTGTAGTTTAATGGTTGCCTGGAGAGTTTGACTCCAGGGAGAAGTTGGCTTACTACACTTGACCAAGAAATAGTTAGCGCATAACTACCGAAAAACCAAAATGTGCCATTTTTACACCTTGGTTTTTTTGTACACAATGAACAAATGCCGATGATACAATGTTTATAGTTCACTTTACAGTGGTTGACTGACTTTTTTAACTTTGGACAAGCCATGCTGGCTGTTTACGGTCTTTGCGCGAAGCTAACTAGCTGCTAGCTGTAGGGCCTAGCTATATTTTTACATACAAAAACCAGAGTGGTATAAATCTCTGGATCTCATTCTCTGTAAATTAGCATATCTCCCTAGATTTTCTCACCGTTTCTTTAAATTTGATCAAAAATCAGGATAATAGCTAGATAAATAATTGCTAAATGCTACACAGGCTAGTAGTGGGTAATTGTTTTTTGTTTTTCCTGTGCTGAGCCTTCGTTCAAACAGGACAAATCTTCAAATGTGAACACTTTTGGGGGAAACTAATGACTGGGTCTCATTCATCAACCTTCAATCTTCATTTTTAGCTTCATATACATTTGTATGATCACATGAGATGCATCCCTCACTGACTCCTAGCAGAGCACCTGCTAGCCAGCGCGAAATCACTGCAGTAGTCTTCATTGTCCTCTGTATTGCTTCGAATTGACGCTGTGAACTTTTTTTTATTCTTATTTTCTGTATAGTTTCTTGCTTTTCTTTTCTTTTCTTTTTTTAAATGCACTGTACTTTTAAGCCTTGTACCGGCTGTGCCTTCAATACTATAAGACTTGTGTAAATGTATTAAGCTTTAAACCAGGTTTTAATAGACATTCCGGGTCAAAATTGCACAAAGGCTGTTTTTTTGTAAAATGACTCCTGGTTATTTTTATAGAAAAAAAAAATGAATGGAAATGTATTCTCAGTGATTGACTTTTGTTTGCCGTTTTGTTGAGAGAATTGTTACTGTCTTTTGTTAATAAAAAAAAAAACTTTTCAGAATCACGTTGCTGTCGTACATTCATTTTAGCTGCCATACACACCACTGAAAAAAAATGACTGCAGCACAGACGGTTTATGAAACAGATTAAATTTACTTTCGATGGTTATGAGAAATAAATAGTTCCAGTAAAAAGAGTCACACACCAACTGTTGACCGGCAGCTCAGTGTTTCAGAGAGGTCGAATTCACAACACAGCAGGCCTTCCATGCATCAGGCACGCGCACACACACACACATACACACACACGTTCAGACATATGTTCACATGAAGTCAGGTCATTCATACATTTGAAAAAGTTTTACAGTTTTACAATGATAAATATTAAGCCGTTGTAGAAATCTCCTTTAATGCATGTCACTGCTGTTCATGTCAAGAAAAGCTGCAATTAGCAGAAACACAATTTGCAGCCAACAGTGGAATAATCCTGCATTGGCGTGTTTACAAAGTTGGGAAAAAGATAACTTTGTCAGCATCCAAACACTTTTTGGGAAATACAGTGAGGGGGAGAAGGTTCATTCATTTTAAAGCTACCTGGGGAGAATGTAATACAGGATATCTACCATTAATATAATGACTTTTTTTCCTGTGAACACAATAAATGTGACATTACTTTAAATGTAAACTTTTAACAGCATCTTCCATCTGTATTTGTTCTGCTGTGAGCTTTTCATCAAATTCAATTTGATTCATCAAATTGTGAGCTCATTTATTGATCCGTCGAAAAGAGTTTTCAATTACTGAAATTATGAGAAATACAGTATTTTTACAGGATTATCACATTTTTAGTTGCAAACTGTTAAAGTTAATGTTTATTACATTGATTTCCGTCAGCCGTAAATGTATCTTTATCAGGCATTAGTAGAGCTTCCAGCACGTTTCATGCTCCAATCCTTTCAATCTCAACAGACAATAAATGTGAAATTTTCCTGTAAGTGTTGAGCAAAAAAGCTGCAGTGACAGGAAAATCTCCCTCAGGTATTCAATGTTCAACCTGTGATGTTCAATGCATTCCTGCTGTTTTAGTGCAGAGGCCTCTGCACTGTACTCAGTTCTTTTTTTAATGCTACTGTGAGGGTACAAAGTGCTCTCTCTGTCCTCTCCACCATGCATTGCTCCCCGTGTGACTGTTGAGTTTCGGAGCAAAATGGCCACTCTGGTGGTCTTGCTTTTTGATTTGGAAAGTCGGACACAAAACCCACAAATTTGAACCAGTTTACCACAAATATTTTGAAGGACTATTTTGCATTTTGGGAAATAGACGGGATGATCGATACTGCTCTGATGTCTGTAAAATAGAAATGTAGCTTAGCTTATATTAACATAGAAAACAAAACAAAAAATGGGACACAGCAAGCCTTGATCTGTCTAAAGGTTATAAGACCTTCGTACCAGCCACCTCTGAAGCTCACAAAGCAACATGTCACAGCTTATTTATTTGATATGTATAAAAAGCAAAGTGTAAAAAAAAAAACTTTTTACAGATTCACGTGCAAGAAGTCAAGCACATAACCTCCTACAGAACCACGACTTACTGTTGATACACTTTGTTTTTTGTACAAATTAAACAGACTTAATCAATGTGTCGATGTGTGAATTTTAGAGACGTTAGTGGGCAGATCTGCTAAGCTAACATGCGCCCCAAACTTTTCATCTAAATCTTGCAAATGAATGCAAATACAAATATTTCCCAAAATGCCAAGTTATACCCTTGAAATGATGAATCACTTTGTGCCATCATATGGCTCCTGGAAATATCTGGATGACACCTGTGTTGGTCCTCAAGTTTAAGACAAATACTGCAACTAAACTGATCCAGGAATGGAAATCACACCAGTGGACATTGAGGTGAAGGTGTTTAAGTGACTTTCTTCAGTAAACATGCAGTCAAAAGTGAGATTTCTCAAATGGCTTCATCTGTAGCATCACTGTCAGCTGCAAACAACACAGCGGGCAGTTAATTCTAAAATTTCAATTTGAAATCTTTTTTTTCTTCTTTTCCTTGTGTACAAATGCTGGAGAGCGCAGTGGTCCGACGGCAACCGGAAAACAACCATTTTGCTTTTAAACATCCCATCCCGATCCCCGCCATCCCACCCGCCGGCCCCTCCCTCCGAGAAACATGCCACGATGATGCTGCTGTTTCATAAGGAGAGGTCAAAGGTCACAGACACAGAGAACACATCTTAACACTGGTGGGTAAACTCGGCCGTGTGGAGGCTCGGGTCCCTGATTCCAAAAAGAAAACACACTGAGGTGCAGGTTAAAAAAAAAGTTACTGCAGTGAGCTCTGCAAAATGCACACAGAGCGAGAAAGTGTAGCTTGCATGTATTCTTTAAAAAAAAAAAAAAAAAGAAGTCCTGGCAGTTTTGTGAGGGGTTGAAGGGAAGGCTTGTTGGCTTCCTGTGGGACGTCACGTGACTTCCTGTTCAGCTTCAGTATCCTTCTCTTTCATCTATGCTTTTCACTCGTTTTCAGAACTGCCTGCCTCCCCCGTCCTCCTCAGTTTTGGTCCTGGTGCTGAGCCATAATGGGCAAAAGAACAAAAGAACCAAAAACTTGGTTTCATGCTCTCCCAGTATGATTGAACTCTGTGTGTGCTTCTTTAACCCACAGTCCAAAATTTATACCGCAATCCATTCACAGCCTTGCTTTCTGACCCTCAGTGTAAACCTCCAGAGGGCAGCAGGGCCTCCAGAAGCAAAGTCGGACTGAAATGTTTTCAGAAAAATTAGGAATCCAGAGAAACTGTTTCTCCCCCAACCAGGACCATCAAGCCGCCCCAGTCCTTTAAAAACCTGGAAACGTTTAGTCACGGAAGCTCGAAGAAAAACAAAACATAAACTCCAAATATATATAGATATACATATTTATAAAAAGGGGAAAAAAAATCGGAAGAAACTGAAGCGTTCGGTCTCCAAGCACGACAACAAGAACAACAACTTGGATCACAGCGTCAACATCAACATCAGTGGAATTCTAACTCAACGGAAGCCGGAGAATCGTAGTCAGAAGAAAAACAACATTAACCTTACTGACTGCTCAACTGTGCATGGCGTCTCGAGTTCACATCATGTACACACACACACACACACACACACGCACACACACACATGCACACACACGGTGTGTTAAATACAGACAGTAGTAGTTTAGCAGCAAATAATTCATCCTCACCCCGCCCCCCCAATAAATAAACACGGTCTCAAATAGATTCAACCCAGAGTCACTCGCTCAGAGGGGTGTGTGTGCGTGTTTATGTGTGTGTGTGCAGGTAAGGGGTGGGGTTAATCCGAGGGGGTGGAGGGCT
This sequence comes from Diplodus puntazzo, assembly GCA_963678695.2. Lineage (NCBI taxonomy): Eukaryota > Metazoa > Chordata > Actinopteri > Spariformes > Sparidae > Diplodus > Diplodus puntazzo. The sequence goes on along the minus strand of OZ023177.1, from coordinate 7,629,629 downwards.
CATGCGAGAGGTTGGTGGACAGTCGTGAAGAAGCCGGGAAGTCGTCCCTCCTCTTCATCAGACATTAGAAGAGCATGCTCTGCCTCCTGTTGATCTTGCCATTACCTGGAAGAAAAGGACAAACCCTAAAAATACAATACCCATGATGCCTTTAGTTTAAATTAAAGATGCTAATCATTACTACTTTTTGGACACTTTGAAGGTGCACACTGATAACCGTCCTACTCAGCCTTTGGATTTGTCTAAAGACTTGACTATCTTTACAGAAATTCTGTGTTATTAACTGGAAATGTGAGGTTTGGAAGACGTGGGCGTTTAAGAGGAAGGGAAGATCTAATGAACGCCACTGGACCAGTTGCATTGCAGGACTCGATATCGTAGAAGCCAGGCCCATACTAGGAACAAACAGTCAGGATATCTGGACATCTGCTGCTTCCGTTTAGACCAATCCTTTTTTTAAATCTGTGTCTTATGTGAGCGTAATATTTAATGACTACTGTGACCCTTTAACTGCAATAATTAAATAAGACTGCTGAAACAACTGTCTGTCTTTATCAGCCTTATTTTAAATTGTATTAAAGCAGCTACAGGGAATTTTAATTTTTATTGATTCTGGCCAGCCCCTGAAGACAAAAGCAGCATGAGCACTTCTGCCTCCTGTCCTGCAGATCAGCATTATATTGATATTGTTCCATTACCAGTTAAATGAGTATGATATCAAGGGAAGGTTATTTTTTTTGTCTGATGATCGAACCAGATTAAATCCTGAAGCGTCTGGATGTGATCCAGACTCACCTGACTCTGGGTACGAGGAGTTCCTGTAGCCCGGATCTCTCTGCAGCTGGACTTCTTTTAAGGTGAATATTGATATAACTAAAAACACACAGAGGAGAGATTCAGTCTACAGAAAACATCAGGTAAATTGCAGTAAAAGAGCCTAAAGAAGACAAGACTGCAGATTTATTCAGCCGTGTGTGTGTGTGTGTGTGTGTGTGTGTGTGTGTGTGTGCTCACTCTCAGGCAGTGTGTGAACACTCGTCCCCAGCTGCCTGAAGTAGGAATGTTTCATGGCCTCTTCGGCTGAAATCCTCTTCTTGGATTCGTACTGCGGAGACAGAGGAGGAAATATGAACCATCCTGTGATTTTAGCAGACAATTCTGCAGCAGTTGTATCTGCAATCAGCGATTTTGTCAGATAATGTGTGACGAGCTAAAACACATTAGAAACAGGCACCCAATATGTTCAGAGAAAATACTGTGTACAGGAAAGACTGATAGTGTTACGCCTCCTGCTGTCTACAACTGGTACTGAAGGGATGTTTGTTGAATGTGTAACAGTGCTTCAAGATTGTAAAAAAACAAACAAACATCAATTGAGAAATGCATTGGAGTCAACTGCATTCTGGGTATTGTGAAGGAAGCAAACACTCACTTTGAGGAAAGACAGCAGCAGCTCGATGCCTTCACTGTCCAGCCTGGAGGAGACAAAAGGAAGAGCAACAGTTAACCGTCTTGCCTGCAGCTCGGCCTGATGGGAATGTGAGAACTCATGGGAGGAAGGAAGTGGAAGACTGTCTGTGAAACGTTCCACAGGAATTCCTGCCCATGGTGCACACACACATGAACACACACCATCCACTGTATGTATGTGACGGGGTCACTGGAGCATAAAAAAAGAAGCAGAAACGCAGAGACAGGAACATGCAGGACACACACACACACACACACACACACACACACACACACACACACACAGAAGACATTACCTGGGAGCATGGTTGATTATCGGCTGTGGTTTGTATTTGGGAAAGTTGTAGGACTTAAACTCTTCGATGGAGGAGATTCCCGGCCAGTTCTCCTCTGTGGGAGTGCCTGAAGTCACAGAATCACAGCCTCTCAGTTACACAGTGTTTTACCTTGTCAAGGTAAACAGGTACATCATAACGTGTGATGAGGCATCCATGCTGCTGTGGCGATCTGACCTGGCAGGAGTTACTCACCAAGTAACCTGAAGATGAGGTGGAGTTCGTCCTCCACGGTGGAGCCGGGGAACAGCGGCCGACCTGCAGCCATCTCATAGAATATGCAACCAACGCCCCTGCAGACACACACGCATAGAACAGCAAATTCATTGAAGGGATGTAAATAATAGTTATTTTTATATTACATTTAATTACTTTCTTGATAAACTCTGAAACACATATACACACATACCACATGTCAATCTGTGTTGAATACTCAGAGGATCCCAGGAGAACATCAGGAGGCCGGTACCAAAGAGTCACCACCTCGTTGGAGTAGGTTTTAGTCGGGACAGACTTGGCCCTCGCCAGACCTGTCAACCCATCAAAAACATGAGCAGACATTAAGATTTTAACACAAAGAAGAAGCAGTATAACTGTAAAGAGCACTACTAGATGTAATCAAACAATCCCAAATTTACAGCATTAACAGCAGAAACACTCTGGCTCCTGCATCTTACCGAAATCAGCCAGTTTGAGTTCCCCTTTCTCGTTGATGAGGAGGTTTTGAGGCTTCAGGTCCCTGTGGAGAACTTTCCTCTTATGACAATATGATAGCCCTCGTAAAATCTGGAACAGGAAAACCTGTAAAAGATACGTAAACACTGCATGTTACTTTTAGTCCGTTACTTTATGAGGTAAGTTGCTGGAACTATTTTTGTCAAAGGGTCGTTAACTGGTGCTCCTGGCAAAACACTATGCAGCCTCATCTCTACTGAACACACAGAAGAGAGGAAATAAAAGAGTCCCAGAGTTGAGAGAATGATTTTTCCACTGCAGAGTAAAAAAAAAGAAAAAGAATATCAGGTGTAATCATCAGTAATAGTAAGAGTCGTCCTGACCTTCACATTGTGCATGCTCATTATGTTTCCACAGTCATCCATGTACTGCTTCAGGTCCTTATCCTACCGGGAGAGATGACGCCATCAGACAGGAAGTAGGTACAATGACACCAAGAAAACTTGTTTTGCAAATCATAACGTGACTTTTTCACGTGAATTTCACCTGGCCATTCTGACTCATCAATCTGCTGTTTCAAACACATATATATACACTCATAAAGTAGTAAGTATCTGTTTATTTTCTGCTCATTTCCTACATTTCCTTCCTGTTTTACATCACTGTGCACAATGTCTAAGTGCTTTCATCTGCTTGTTCCATAATATATAAAATAATAACAAACTTATATTGCTCTAATACAGGGAAACATGCAACAACAAACAACATACAAAAGGGAAAAAAATCTTTTGTGATTTGTGACTAACATGGTCCTTTAATGAATGCCTTATATAAGCTATAGAAACGCTGACATGTTTTTATATCCGGTGTTTTATCTGAGAAGCTCTCCACAAAGACCATCAATGCATTGAGCATAAAGGGAAGCAGAGGGTCTTACCAGGTATTCAAAGACGAGAGTGAGGCTTTTGTCAGTGTGGACGATGTCGTGTAGCGTCACGATGTTGGCGTGTTTGAGGTCCTTCAGTAACGACACTACAGAGACAATGACAGACAGTTATTTACACAAAGAGAAAAAACAGCCAGTGACTCTGAAATTTAATGGACAAACATTATCAAAGGCTAGTTAGTTATGCTTTGAGCACCACACATTACTTAATTTTAACATGCAACACATCACGTTGCTTGTGTTATTTGGCTGAATGTATAAAATAAAAATAAAATTAGTTAAGAATGCTTCAAGCATTGGACAGACTAAAATAACAAAATGGAGGAGACAAATGCTGAATACCTTCTCTGATGGCGGTGCACGGCGCTCCCTCCTCGTGCTCCAGCCGGATCTCCTTCAGCGCCACCAGGTTGTCCGTCAGTTTACTGCGTCCTTTAAATACTGTTGCGTAGGTTCCCTGAAGGCGACACCGATAACGATCAACATTACTGGATTTAAGCGATTTGTGCAATGTATTTCTTTACCTTGTGTGAGATGGGATTTCAGGACTTCCTTACCTCTCCCAGTTTGTCCAGCTTAATGTACGTTTCCAACTTCCCAAAACCAATCTCCGACTGAGGACAAGACAAAGGACAAAGTCAGAATTTAGCACAGATTAAGTGATGGGGCCATGTATAAGACAAAGTTAAAGTTGAATATAACGCAGTATTTCTTCATCAAGGAACTTAAGTTCGACAAAATCTTTGAGATACCCCTTCTATAAACTCAAAACATAATGCAGGTGTGTTTTATTCTGGTCATTTTTCTGTTTCTGTTCTATGGATTTCTCTGTGTATTCGTGTTGAAAGATTGGGCAGAAAAGCAGCTCTAAGCTCTCTCGTCCTGTACAGTCATTGTCTTAGATCAGAGGTTTGCACTTAAGGTGCTTCAAACCCCTCAAGGTGCTAGATAACAGCAATTTTCTTTAAAAATCACACTCGCCCTCAAAGTCCTTTCTTAGCCTTATCAGAACACACAGACATGTTACACATCTCTAGATTTAGTGTGACTTTCACTTTTTAAAGACATAATTATCTCTGATGTTCTTCATGAATAAACATATATAAATCATGGATAATAACGCACTGCTTAGAACTCCATAACTTACCTGAGAATAGTCCTGGTTTTAGATTTCCTATCGCATAAAAGTAATAGGGATAGTTGTCTGAACATTCATGGTTACATTGCAAATTCGGCATACTTTCAATGGTGCTAATTTGACAAAATGTAGCTCTTTTGATTTTGTCTGACAGGCTCACAGTGTTCGACTCTCTTGGAGGAGAACAACCATACATCAAAGCATTAAAGGAGCAAAAAATGCAGTGTTTTTTTTACCTGATCTTTTAGAATAGATCAAAAATGTTTTGCACTAGTGACAACTTTTATAAGCTTAGATGTTGCTGTTGGCATATTTGTAATATGCATAAACCTCATCTGCAACAAAGCTGCATGATCACACAACTGCTGAGTATCATGATCTAATTTGATGTGCTATAGGCGGGAGGTGAGCGCTCACGGCTCTACATTAATCCATTCTTGTCTCACATCGGGCCAGTTTCCATGGTAACTTGCACAGGGGAAATCTGGTAACAGCGCTGCAAAGCAATAAATGGCAGCGCACACACACACGCAAAGACACACAGCCACTGACCAGCGAGGCTCGGCGGGAGCGTCGGCTGAGTGGCTGGTCGAAGGGCGGGCTGCTCAGCTGCAGCTTCTCCAGATAACCGTCGGGGATTCGGATGTCAGCAGGCAGAGACAAGCGCTTGTTGAGGTCCTGAAACACACACAGGTAAACAAATGCTCAAACAAGGCCTATTGTGATTTTTTTTTTTTTTCCTTTTGTTCAGCATTTTATACACGATAGGTTCTTGTGCGTGATAAAGATCTTGAAAGTTAAAAAGGTCAAAGTCTGCACCAACAGAAGCTCCTCTCTCCCACAGAAACCACTGCTCCTGAAACACCTCGCGTCCTGCCTTTAATTCTGTAACTTTGTGACTTTACACGTCACCATGTCACACGCTTGCATAGTTCATGCCTAGCACTTAGTTTGGCACGTAAGAATTGATTTAGCACAGCTGTTCTTCTACTGTGCTGGGTCAGGCATGTGTGAAAGGACCAATCGGAGCAGATTGGGCATTCAGGAGGTTCAGACCAAGGGGGAATACAGAGCCGCAGCACTGGACAGTACAAGAGAACTGATGAGGGTTTTTTTTAGCACTAAAGCATGCAAATTATTAGGTCAAAAAGCTACATTAACACTTGTAGTAATATAATATAGAACTTTATCAGATCGACTCCTTATGGCTTGTGAACTTCATCAGGCCAATGCACCAGTCTAATAAAATTTGTTTTATATACTGCTGTGTTGCTGGGGCTTTCTGACCTCCTTCTTCCCTTCTCAACGCACCTTGGAGGTAGGTGAAGTTGCACCAGAAACCCATACTCTGCTACTCATGCTTGTTAAACTCCAGAACACAGGCTCAGTTAACCACACGAGTTGATGGTTATGAGCCACGCTGTTGCTTTTCTGCACACTCCTGTACATGAGAAAATAATTTGCTGCATGCGTATCATCTATATGTGGTTCCGTACAGCATGTTTCAGCGGCAAGCAGCACAAGACAATGTAGGCTAGTCCACCCATCTACCCACACATACGCACACATACACACACATGTCGAAAATAGCTCGCTCTCATCTCCTCCTATTCCCCTGAGAGAAAAGACAGATCAGGTCGATCACCATCTTACGGAGGGTAAAAATAAGAGGCAGCCGGTCGAGGCGTGACAGTGGCTGCTCGGTAAAACCTTTGTGAGCACAAATCAGATTGCGAAAACAAAACGGCGAGAAAACCAGGCGAGAAATGAAAACAAATAATATGTGTGTTTATTAATGTTTATAGCTCATAGTCACAGTCTGCATTCACACTTTAGGCTGTCGCTGTCAATATTACCAAGTTCGTATTTTATTGTTGTGGACGAGTGATCGTATCTATTCTGGGATCGAAATTAAGCACTGAAATAATGCTGACTGATGTGGGGGAAAACAAGGCCGAGTGGAATAAAAATACAGTGAGAGAAGACGTCGCATCTGTTCGGTTATCATGCGCGTGTTTTAAGTTTGGCCTCTCCACAAATACCATCGACTCATCCTCTCTCATTTCATAACTGTAGTCCTTTGTTCTCCCTGACAGTGCTGCTCAGAGAAGATGCCAGCTTTATGACAACTGAGAGTTCAAATAATAGCTCCGACTATGTAGAGCATATCGGTGTCATGAAGAGGTGAAGCATTATATAATATGTTCCGTACTGCTTGTCCTCCTGATGTAAGATGGTGTCTGAAAAATCATCAGTCAACAAACAGATTTAGTCCGGCTCTCTCAGCGTCTCATCTATTTTTGTTACATTTCCTTCGGGCTCATGTTGTTCCTTCAGTTTGCGAAGCACTTTGTCATCCTGGCTTGAAAGAATTGTCACACGTGTCACAAGTGCTGGTAGAATGAATCGATCAGTGAATCAGCAGAAAATCAGACAGCAGCAAATTGATTATCACTTCATTGTTGAGTTATACAAGAAAAGCGTCCATACATCTGCTGGAGCTAAAATGTGAAAATCTGCTGCTTGTGTCCATTTGTCATCATTTAAAGTGTTGTATCCTTAGCAAGCAGTTTGAAGATTTTGTGCTCTGTGTACTTCTGATGGGCATATAATTTAAAGATTTGTTAGTTGCAGCTGTTAACATAGACTTAATCTGTTATTTTCACTTTGGATCCACTACCACAAAGTTATTATTCCTGGAATCACATGGAAGTTAAATACAACATATTTAGAGTAACATTACATTTCAGCATTACATACGTATATACATGTTTACTTCAAGAGACATGTTTACAACACATGACATTGTTATGATGTTGTTGTGTTTGTAGCCAGCACCTACATTACGTCTGACAAACCACTACAGACCTGGGATTTGTATTTACCACAGTGGTGTTGCATATTAATGTGATTGGTTAAAGTTACATATAACATTAAAACTTAACATTACACCGTGTGTTTTAAACAAATGTATTCATCTACTGCTTTGCTGACTTGATAAACAGTGTCTCCTTAGATTATGAAAGATGTGATGTGTTTAGGCGACAGGCTGGGAGTGTAGAGCTGCTACGTAACTGCAAAACTGAAAAAAAAAGTAATCTGATTGTATGGTAACAAGCATCAGTAAGTGAGCGTACACCATCCTTAACCTCTTTACTGGCACAAAGCAGCTTCATTACAACCTCGAGCGGTATCAAACCACAAGAAGAGTAGCACACTGAAGCTCATGTAACAGAGCTTTTGTGTATCTGTGTAAGTTCAACCGGGTCAAGTGATTATCACCACATCCTTCACCTTGCCTTTTTTTGTGCACCCGCAAATGAGATAAACACTCCAAACGACTGAAAAATAGGTCACTGTGTGTGTGTGTGTGTGTGTGTGTGTGTGTGTGTGTGTGTGTGTGTGTGTGTGTGAGACAAAACATCAAGGACATTAAGGTTTGAGTATTGTCACATATGCTCCTCTGCCAGCAGGGGGCAGGAGGCCTCCAGCCTGAGATGCTCGCCCTTGTCAGAATTAAACTTCCCCCAGGCTAAATATTTAAAAGATGATGATTTCTTGGGAATGTCTGCTGGAACCGTCGCATAAACCTACATAACGCCAACATTTTGCCTCTTTTAGTTTATGGAGCAGAGGTTTACAGGATTTTCTAGCCTATGTAATGGCTAGTGTGAAACAATATAACACAAGTCTGAGAAATTAATGGTGGCTCGCAGCCAAAAATGTCTCTGAAAATGCAGAGAACAAACCACAGCAAAATGAGAAAGTAGCAATGAAAGAAATTTCCCCTGACGCTAAGATTTCTGGTCCATTCATCTTCTTCATATCTTATTGCTGAGCTTGTGTACCCAGTGGGCCACTGAATTAAATGCATCATCTTCATCTCTGGTTAAAAAGCTTGTTCTGGTTGCTGAAGACGGAACAGCTTTTGGTTTAGAAAAGATGTGCGCCAAAGCAAAACCTGAAAACTGGAGGGGAATGAGTCTTCTGGAACAACATAGTTTGCTTTTATATTTGCATATGAGTAACTTGTATTTCCTATTAAGAGGGCATAACAGTCACTGGAAAAATCAAAGATAATTTCTAATCTTACTTGATGTTTTTGAATGGCATCCTTACAAGAGGAACAAAGGAGTCTCCTATCCCAGCATGCTCTCTAGGCTCACCAAGATGTCTGACTTATAGAAAATCACTGTGGTTACAGCACAGATTATCACGCTGCATCTCTTTACCAGCCGCTGCTGTGGTCCTCAGGGAGCACGACTACTATCAGTATCATGAAGCCTGGACACTGAGAGCCCATTAAGAGCGATGAACGACCCCCGCCTCAAGCCCCCCGCCCGCATCAGATCTCCCACGAGGCCGAGTGGGGAGCAGAGGAGGTGAAGAGCAGAGCAGAAGGAGAGGAGAGGGGGTGAAGGGTGGAATGTAGACTCGCAACGTAAGCCAGTTTTTAGTAATTATTGCACCAGCGTGCGCACGTGCGAGCCCGTCTCACCTCCATGGAGATCCGTCGGTGGATGCGGTTTCTCAGACAGACGCCAGTTGGAGACTGCACCTCGTCTGAAGACGTTCCTGACGCCTGGTCGCTCTCCCCGTCTGAGCCCATCTTCAGGTTCTCATGCACGATATCTGAGACAATGAGAATTATAGTACATTAAAAGCCACAGAAAGATACATAAATACATTCATACATACATACTTTCTGGGTATCTTTAAACAGGATACAAAGAAATACGGGGTAAATCAGACTAATCCTCGTATTTTAGAATGTTGGCTATTTTGCTTGATAAATGACTTAAATAATTGACCAGTGATCACAGTTATTGCCAATTAATTCTCTGTTGGTGAACTAGTCGAATAATTAGCTAATTGTTTGAGCACTGGAACTGATCACCACTGTGATTGTTATCTTGACCAGGGCAAAAGTACAGTTGAATAGACCTTTAAACAGCAGACATTTTGACTTGACAACCACAGGTGTCACTCAAAACATTACAAATTGCTGAACTGCATTAACTGCTGGAGCAGAGACATCATTAATGTCATTAGCTCCCCCTTGTGAGAAATCAAAATGTCTGCTGAGAAAACTGTGATTCATTTGGGAATGATAAAGAATTTAACAGCAGGATTTACTCAGAGATCAGAAAAACATGTTAGGTACGACACTGTGGTTTTGCCTTTAGCTTTACTGTCAAGCGGGTGCAGCGTGTTATTCTGCCTAAATATGACAGCATTTTTTATTTGCACAACAGAAATGAGAAACATGTGTGGAAGGAAACATGCCGTTCATTGTCTCGATGATAAAGTTCAACTAGGAAATATTTTCAGCTTCCAAAAGGCCAAAAACTTTGGGGAACATTTGGTTTTAATATTTATGGCGCTCTAGTAGTGGTGAGCGTGGAGGATATGTATTTGCAGGTAGTTGTATCTAAATGCAATATTTTGTATTGGCCCTCAAACCACCTTCTTCCTGACTCTCTACGTCTCTCTACCCCTCTCTCTTACCTCCTCTCACACCCTTGTAACCCCGGAGGCCAAAGATTAAACACTCCAACCTGCACCACTTCCACCGGGGCAGTAAAGCTACCACTGCTACCATAGCACAGCAGGAGCAAACACACTGATATACAAACCACATGCACCCCCTACTCCACACACACACACACACAGTTAATGAGTAGCTATGGTTGAACTGCTCTCTGTCATCAGTGTCAGCGCCTCCTACCACGCAGTCTGTCGTCAGACGTGAAAGCAGAGAGCAGGGAAACGAGAGGAGAAAGAAATCTCTGTTCTGTTGATGGAGATTAACTGTTAGCAATCGTTTCAAACACGATAATCCTGATTGTTTCTCTGAATATCGCACCGAAGATTATTCATTAGAATTGTTGCTCTAGATTTTAGGAAACAATGAGTGTAGATTTGCCCCCTAACAAAGCTGTTTCGCTCCATTCATGCATGAACGTTATTTCCAAACTTCATTAAGTCCTGCTTCATTACTCTGCAGAGCGGCAACAACCTTAATTAAGTTTTGTCCCAGAATATGAACCTGTCTGTGGTCATCTGGTTCAAAATCAGTCTCCTCAGCTTAAAGGACGATGCTCTTCCACTGCTAGAACCTGAACTGTTTTCAGGATTTTCCTCGAGGGCTGACCCGTGCTAATCCACCCGTGTCACTTTGTTTTTCCATAGATGGTTAACGTGAGGTTTTTCTGCTGCTTCTCTGTCTGAGCTTTGGTTTTGGTTACAGTGGCAGGACTTGATATACTACAGCAGGTCGCTAAGTGGAAGAGAAAATATAACACTTTAGTGTTTCAGTGTAATTCACCATAATAGGGCAGGCAACAAAACATGTCCTGTCTGACTTGCCCTCAAAAGTACAAGAAAGGACAAACTGTAAGAGGCGAAGAAGAACAGTGGGAGGAACAGGAAATTGTTGCAAAGTTTTCATCTGGAGGAGGAGATGGATGACCTTTGTCCATCTTTTCGCTTTTGCTTCTACAACTATTCACCTTCATCCATCTCCCCTGTCTTCCCCAGCGGTATCATTTATCAACCACGCATATACACAGTTTTGCCCCCTTTTACACATAGAATCGCCTTCGTCAATAACTTCCTATGTTTAAACATGTGTGTACATTCAGAACCACTTCTTAACTCGCATATCAACAGATCTATAGTGATACACAGGTTTAATTGCAGGTAAACCATAAACTTTCATTAACCCCAACTCTAATGTCAACCATATCAGTATAATTAATAGTGTCCATTTTTCTTTCAGATTTTGATAATACTGTTAAAGTCACAATCATTCAGATTTTTTCATGAAATCAAACCCCGTTTTAGATTTTTGTTTCATCAATATCCATTTACTGTCATTGACTTTCAATACAGTGCTTGTCATTGTTAGTGGCAGAGTCCGCCATTCCCACACTGGGTTCAAACTGCCTACCTATGCGCAAAGCGAATCGCACGAAAAGATACTGTTCGCTTTCCTACTGCCACACAAGAGCTGTATTACGGTACCGCTCAGGCAAACCCTACATTTTCACTTCCCGTTGCTTCACACTGAAAGCATTCAAGTGGCAAATACGGGGTGACTTTTATTGTGTGAACCAATCACAAGAAAAGGGAATGTATTTATCAGCGCTAACTGTGATCGTTCGTCAAAATTTGGAGCTTTTGCAAAGCGAGTAATGGAACAAGAAGGAGCAGCCACAATGTGCTGTACGAGGAACAGCTGCACACCTCCAACTCCTCAGAGAGATAACCAACAAGCTCTTAAAATTCCGCGCTACTGGGTGGGAGAGTGCTCGTGCCAGGAGCAGCATGAAATCGAAATGCCTGATGGAAAAAGGCCAATTATTGATGCACTATTTAATTAAGTCTAAATGAGTTTGTTTGGTTGCACTGTAAACAGGTTCAGTCAGCTGCTCTGCTGTTTACGTGCACAGGGATGTAGAGCAAGTGAGACTTATCTTTATATCTATCTATCTATAGTCTTGATTGGGCACACATTTACAACTTGTTCAATACATGTTTTGGTAACTGACGACTCTCTTCTCCCTTTTTCTTCCCTACATCTGTCCCACATTCCTCCTCCGAAGCTGATTACTGTCTCTCTATGAACTCCTTGCAAACAACACATTCCCACTTTCCTTCTTCAAGTCGTCTCCTTCCAAATTATCTCTCTTCCCTTTTTTGGTCGCTTCTCATTTACATGTTTCTTGCCCCACTTCCAAAACCCCATGTTTTTTTTTTCACTTCCCACTTCTGCCTTTCTTTCCCTTTCACTCTGCATATTTGTTCTCTTATCCCGAGTTCTCTTTTGCAAGGTTTTCACAGGCATCAGCCAACCTGACTCGCTCCAACTGTGTTGCTTCAACACATTCCTTCACTACCTGCGCTTTTCTAACTTGTTTGCCTCTTCACCAAAACCTCCAAATGATCTAATCTGTCCTACTTTCTGTTCAACCATTCAACTATCTTCAACTTTCACATGCTTCTCAATTATCTCCTGCTATTTCATATCTGTCCCCACCTGCTCCAAAAACTCCCCAAAATTCCTTCTCGCACAATAATATTTTCACTTTCGCCATTTTCCCATAATTTCTTCACCTCTCAACGGCCAAACCACATTCCTTCTCTTCAAAAGCCCCTCGAGCTGTAATTTGTTTGTCTTTTGCTTTCAATCTCACATCTCTCATCTTTTCTTGCCTCACTTCCTCCTCTCTCCCAAAACCTTGAAGGATTTCATTCTCCACCTATTTTTGATTTTTTTCTTTCCTGATCATCTCCACACATCAATCCTTCACTTGCCTCCCTTCCTTGAGTTTTTTAGACCCAACGATCCTCCTCTCTCCCTACTTCTCCGGTTCTTCTTTCCGTCCTTTAGCAGCTCTCTTAATAAGCACACAGAGTGTAGCAGCAATATGTGGTACATCAATGTCCTACTTAACTGAACTGTTTTTAGATCCAAGTCCCTCCATCTAGGCCAGGGTCCAGTGCGGGGCTCAAAAGTTCTTTAGTGTATCACCCATCTTTAAAAATGAGCTTAGAGACGCACCAATGAGGTTTCACACATTTACTGAAATGATCAAACATTATAATCACTTACAACTCAGAGTAAATCTAAAGGGTAAAATTGACTCTGGCAGATGGTGTGCACAGATGCTGATTATTCCTGCCTGGCCATTAGGAAAAGAAAATCCATCAAACAACGTTAAACAATGTTTGTTTACGTTTTACAGCAACACCTGTTAGGTACAGTGACGTGTAAGTGATCACTCAGGCTATGAGATCAATGATGAATCGGAAATGATTGTTTGTCAGTACTGTTAAATTATTACAGTAACCTAATGATCTGAATATTATGGCTTGAAGATGACTGATAAGAGGAAGAACCAACAGCCGTTATCTACAGCCAAGCTGTGCAGCAGTGCTCTGAGCTGTGGTGCTAACATTTCCACAGTTACAATGCTAACATGCTGATGTTCAGCAAGTGTTCGCCATCTTCAGTTAGCGTGTTAGCCAAGCCTGGGAAATATCCAAAATTCGAGGTCAGGTTTTATCTTACATTAAGTAAATACAGAATTATTAGAATGAATAAAGGACTGACAGGTGGCAGGTGAGAAATCACATTATCAAAATGGCTGATTAAACAAACCAATCAGTGGAATGAGTAATGGTTTCATCTCTACCTTGAGCTTGAGCCCAACCAATATATCAGCTGGAAGATATTATATTGGTATCAATATTGTCCAAAATGCAGAATATGAAGGAATGGATGCTTTGGAGTGATCTGCAATTATTTAATCCCCAGTGACGTCTACTGTTTCAGTGATTTGATGTATTTTTGACATGCTGCTTTTCTAAGCATCAGTTGCCGCACTATAACATATTACAAGCTTTCAATATAACTGTGTGCGCATCCCTCCAGAATCAGACTCTATTCAAAAAGCCTCGAGGCTGCCAGAGTTTGATACCCACAACACTTTGTTCCTCTGTTTCATACTGTTCCCTGAATCATCTCATCACCCTCTTAGCTGTTCCCTGACCGCCAGCTGGAAATCTGCTGCTGCTCTGAATCATCACAACATCGTCTTCCCTTCCAAGCCTCAGGATGAGACTCACTGCTACAGATCCAGTGTGATGAATCAGTTCACACAGGAAACGTTGTCATGTTTGACTGAATCCCCCATCCAGCTGTCACTCTGGCAAAAACAGCCCGGCTGAGGGCGAAGGGAGAAGCTGCCTCAAGGGTTTGCGAGTGCAGGATGGAAGTATCAGGACCGTGACATGTTTCCTGTTTGTTCCTGGATGCCATCTGCTCTCCCACTACTCACTTCCTTCCATGTGTGTGTATGTGTAAGTGTGTAAGTCTCACCCAGGCGACTGCCGTTGCGTGGCATTGCCATGAAGGAGCCCAGGGTGCCACCGATGACGCTGTGGGGCCTGCGGAGTGGGGGCTTCTTGAAGGAGCCGGTGTACTGGTGCAGGAAGGAGTGCATGCTATGGGAGGTGGGGGGGCGGCCGTTCCTCATGAAGGGCTCTGAAACACAACAACACAACGACTGTCATCATTTCTGGTTTTCGGAAATTCTACAGAGGCTCTGCCGTTGCATTGCAAGCCTCCGAGAACACGACATGGTGACAAGAAAAATCAGCTCCCATCTTCTTCAACCCCGTGCGGTGCACTCTTTATTTGAAATGCATGCTGTGCGGCCAAGCTCTGTGCAAACCAACAGAATTTATTTGACATTTAAGTCAAGGGCCCAACATTTCCAAAAATACCAAACATCAGGATAAATTATGGAGAAATGTGTGTAAATAAATGCAACAGGACATCAAATCTTCTCCAGCTATGCAATGTTGCAGTCACTTAGATCTGAATAACTAACTCAATATGAGCAGGATGCCATGTTACTCTAACTTTTTTGGTATCTAAAAAAGAACTCAAGTAATTCAAAAAGATTTGGGGAAATCAACTATCCGCTTTCCTCCTGAGAGTTAGATAAGAAGATCTACACCATGAGATGAGATGTGATGAGTTAATTAAATTAAAAGTTGAAAATGTTTCAGCAGGACTGAAGAATTTGTGAATATCCTGGGTCTTTATGGACCTCCTTCACTAACATACAGGTCAGATCAGGTCCACATGTCCGTTGCTAACTAGCTACAGCAAACGTTTCAATCTCGATACCTCTTCGCTGTCAGCTGACAATGGGTTAGCCTCTGGGCCAATGTTTTGAGGCTTCCAGTGTATCCGGTGGATATTCGGTTTGAGAATATCAGGGACAAGACTTCCTAACTGAGCCATTGTTTAAATTTAGCAATTTGAGACACACGAATGGGGTTGGAGTTGACAGAGCGCTGATAACCAATTGTTTCAAGAATAGCCAGGATTAATAAAAAAGGTTCAAGCCAAGTCGTTATCAGATGTTCGCCCATGGGTTCTGCAATTGCACTGGTTTGCATGGTTTGCCAGCAAGCAACCAAAGCCTGGTTAAACATAACTGGTCAAAACTACAAACAGACCATAAACAGAAACCAGAAGAATTCCAATACCAAAATCTTGCCGCTAACAGGTAATGACAATTACTGTGATATTCAAAAAATGAAATAATGATATTATGGTAATAATAGACATATGTTAATATTGTATAAATAATCCAGCGCCTCTTAAATCGTTTCCGTCTCTTTCTGTTCTTGCTTTTAGCATAGCAGCTGATGGTAATGTGTCTTAGCACTTGTTGCCAACCAACATTCGTTGGAAAAAGAAGAAAATGCTGCAGTAACAGTCACCTGTAGCTAGTGTGTGGCATGGATCTGGTGTGCGGCTGCCATTAACTGATTTACTACTGCTGTGCAAAATCATGTCAAAACAGCAGACTCACTCTCTCTCTACCTCCTACACTCACAAAAAAAAACAGACAAACACATAATAAAGAAAATACAAATTTGACTGAGGGAATTTTTCATTTTTTTTTATATATATAAAAAATGGCCACGATAATCATCCAGTCCATATCTTGACAGTCCTGAGGTGGTGTCAAGAAGACTAAAAAATGACGGCTGTGGAACTGGAAATTTGCTAGCCTGAGGGCAAATATCTCACCATTACCAATAAGCAAGGCGTGAACCTCACTCTCAGGCCTCAATTAGCATTCAAATCTCCGATCCTACTCGGCAAGGAAAACATGTGAGCAAATATTTTAACCATCAGTGTTCCCTCAGTGAGCAGAATTCAGCTACACCCGTTCCAAAATGTCACATATCATCCCGTTCTGATCTGTGTTAGACGGGCTGTAAGTGTGTCACATCTTGTGGGTTCATCTCTCTGCTGCTGCCGACTTTCTTCAGCTCGTCTGACCTTTTAAACTCCGAGCTGACGGTCTGTGCTGTGTTCCCACATGTCAAGCTCCAACATTAACATATACTGCCTTTAGGTGCTTGTCAGACCTATCAGAATTATAAGTTGAGCATGTATGAATGGTATTAACAAAGGAGGCAAAGATGTCAGGGCTTCAAGGGATCTGCATGGATTTAATGAGCAGAGAAAGGAAACTTTGTCAGTAACTTAGAATGAAACAGTATTTCTCACAGGGAAATTTAAGAATTATAGCTTCATATATAAAACCAAACATTCATTAGTTTATCAAGTCATATAAAACAGGTTCAGACTCAGACATGTAGCCACCTGTATGGTCTTCACTATTTCCCAAGAAAGGATTGTAAGATTACATGTTCAGATAAATTGTTTCATGTTATAGGAAAAATGCTTGTTTGCTTTCTTGCCAAAACGTAGATGAGAAAATATATAACAATTTGATGTCTGATCGCTAAATATGTAGCTACAACAAGCATGTGATTAGCTTATCTTAAAACGACTGAAAGCAGGGGGGCTGCGGGCTGTGGATTCAGATCTGAAATGATTTCCCAAAATGTCGAACTATTCCTTTAAATTCAATTATTTCTAGGACAAGATGGGTCTGGCCTTTTCACCTCTATTACCGCTGACTGATTTAGTTTTTGTTGATCCAAGAACCGAAGCTTCTTCTGCTCCTGTGTTGTGGCAGAATGTGAGAGTGATGGCCAAATGACTCAAATGGGAAACGTTCCCTTAAAGATGGATGTGTGCAACCATTCATTCTGGCAGCTGTCAAACACAAGTGACAGCCAATCACTTTCATGTGTGGATCACACCTGCGGCTTACTGAAGTCAAACTGCACTGTGATGCCAGAACGGGCAGAATGTTATGTAATAAAAAGAGATGTCAAGAAAAATGTGTTTAATGTGTGCGAATGCTTCTTCCTTACAAACTAGCTTGTCATGAGCTGAGTGTATGTGCGTGCGTGTTAAAGTAGCTCTCCCCTGCTCTTACTCACGTTACATAACTTGATAGAGAACGACTCACTGGAAGTCCATTACAGCTGCTACTGACACATGCTGTACTCTCTCTTCATCAACTCCACTGCTTCATAATTTAAATCCCCCTGAGAGCGACCAAGCTATTGAAAGCTTTCTCTCTTTGTGTGTGTGTGTGTGTGTGTGTGTGTGTGTGTGTGTGACATGCTTGGTGACGAACATGTACAGGAAAAAATTGTAAAACTCAGAGTAGCGGAATTTCCTCCGCTGGTTGGATGGGGGCAAATGATTCCCTCCAACCACTTCAATGCTTTTTTTCTTAATTACTCAGTATTTTGACAGTTTTTATTCAAGTTTTTTTCAAGTTGCTTAATCATACTGCATTATTGACAGATTGTGCCCCAATTATTTAAAGTTTAATCTGATTTGTCAATCATATTTAATGTCACCCTGCCTATACACTTAGATGATGTTTTGTTTTCTGGAGGAAGAAGATGATGATAGTATAGTTAAATTAACAGTAATTGACGTCCTCTTGCATCATAAACAGCTCAAAACATCTTCCAGGTACACAAAATGAAAAAAGAAATGGAAATGTAAATGCTGGTTTTACACCGTGTGTCACTTCATAAATGGCATTTTTTTTAAATGACTTCCTCCATGAATATTACTGATTTTTGTTATCAAATTAAGGCTTTACAATTTGGCAAAAATAAATGATTTTGCCAATATTTTTTACAGAAATCAGTTTAATTGAAATACAATTAAAATCTTTTGGGGTCTGTACCAAACAAACATGTTTTCTTACATCAGGATGACAAGATTTGTGGGCCAGGGCATCTCTGCACTCTACAGTCCTTCATTATAATGCCATTTTGTCATACATTTTACAAAAAAGAAAAAGGTATCTCCTGTGATTTGATATTGCCCTTGGCCAGATTGCGATTTTGATAATATATCGCTTCAGAAGAATTGGCCATTGAATTCAGATTCCAAACAAATAGGGGCAACAAATCAGCAGAGTTACTGTTAACTGCTGCCAACTATATTCTGTTTTCATCACTGTAGCTACTGTAACTGTAGCTCAGCTAGCCGTGCTGCTAGCCTGACAACGATGGGAGTGTTGGTGTTGGATGAAAGAGGTTTTCAGGCTTGCGGCCAGCTGATTAGCATGCTGACTTCAACACAGTACAGAAACGTCTCTGACATAACGTCAACATTGTCGTTTCTTCACATTTTGTTGATAATTGTAATGTTTTTCATTAAAATGTGTCCATATTGCTCCTTTAATTGTCAAGTTTGATTTGAAAAAAAAGAAAGGAAAAAAACAATATATAAAATTTGTACCATTGTCCTTGGTGCCGCTCTCCTCGATGGTCATCTGCTCAGCCAGTTCAGACAGCGACTCGTCTATGGTCTGACTGGAGCGGAGTGTTAACGACAGACGCTTCTTAATCCTCTTCATCTTCTCCATAGCAGGGCAGTGCACGGCCTGTAGGACACACACAAACACACACAGTCAACATCCATTGAGCAGAAGAGGACTGATACACAAGCACATCTAGCACATCTTTTTTTTTTTTTTTTGTTGTTGTGCACAGCGTGGGGATTTCGTGAGGCCTCCATACAATCCAAAATATCTCAGCTCATGAATAACGGAAAGCTGCTTTTAATCCAATATTCATCCAGTCTGCAAATGCTTGAACAGCACATGAATAAAGCATGAACAAAGCATGAATAAAGGATGAATATCACAGACTTGAATACAGCTGTTTGCACTTACACACACCTTCACACATTTATACAAGGAGAAATTAATTAACTCTAATTGAAGGAGGGGAGAGTCAAATCAGGTCTGCGAACCCGTGCTGGTGTTGTTCCACACAAGTGTGTTAGTGTTGACGCAGCAGTCGTCCGGGTCACAGGAAACACCTTGCTCAGTCTGCCTCGAGCCAGTCCCTGCTCATTGTCTTGCTACGTTAACGCCCTGTGTGTGTGTGTGTGTGTGTGTGACGAACGGGCATGCTGGGTGAGCGGAGGAAATGCAGGGAGGAAGCAGCAGCAGAAATGCCCCGCCCATCCCGCCCGACCCTCAACGCAAAACAAACTGACCCCTGCAGCCACCGGTTTTCACTCTCTCTCCCTCTTTCTTTCGCTCTTCCTCTCTTTCTGTCTCTCAAGGTCATTAGCTCCCCTCATACCCATGAGACACCATCTGCCTGTCTGCACACACACACACACACACACACACACACACACACACACACACACACACACACACACACACACACACACACGAACCACATCAGCAATTTGTCATTCATGACACTGAGTGGGGAGGATCACTTCATCAGTCAGTGTCGGGGCATGTGACCACAACCTGGTAATTCCATTACTTATACAACAACACACGCACACACACACAAACATATATGGGAATATACAAATGCTTGTAGGTTTGTGTGTGTACATGTGCGGGGACATGACCTGAATTTCCTCTCAGCTGGCTGCAGTTGGTCTAATTACAAGCCCAGCAGGCTACCGGAAGAGGAATTCATCAATTAAAAGAATTCCTTTCAAGAATATTTATTGCACGGCAGGGATGTAGTTTCTACGGGTCCTTTGGATTGTCTGTTAAGGACTGTCTATCTACAGAAGTGAGTTGAATTAAGTTGGTTTATTCAATTCCCCTAAACACACATACTAAACACAAATTAAAATCTTGGATTCTAAGGCAAGATATCATGTGCAATCAGGAGGACTCCCTGTGTACTGACACTACTAAAATCAGATAGTCTAGATATTCTAGCTCGACTTCTAGCTGAGATTGTTTTGTCACTTTATGTAGCCCTCAAAAGTGCTGTTTTATTCACAATGTCACCTCAAACAAGAGTCTGAGGCTACAAGTTTGAAAAGAGCGGAAGGTAAGAAGCTGGCCAGAAGTGAGTGTAGCAAACCTCTTTGGCACGTTCCTCATGAGGCATGACGCCAGTGGCACTGGGCTTTACTAGCGTAACATAATCTAATCGCTTGACTGAACTTCTTGCAGTCTATTTGCATTGTGGGTAACACAGCTGCCAGGTGTTGATGAGGGATGAAGAATGCTTGAAATAAAAAGACGGCATCAACGCTACATCAATTTGATATTTTATAGTAATGGTAAGTCAGGCAAAAGTACTTCTACTTGAGTTGAAAACATCCTTATACACTTTCTACTGCTGGTAATGTAGCAAATGAAGGATAAACTACAACAATGAGTACAAACACAGAAAATCAGCAAAAGTTGGCAAAATTAACAACTACCAAAACACTAAAAAAAACATTCCACATTCAACAGAAGGGCTCTCTGATACGCTTGTTACTTTAAATTACTAATCTCATTTTAAAACATGAGCATTTTTTCCAACATTTTCCAACTACTCTTCAAAGTGTGCCGTCCAGCAACCTGTGTGTCATTAGCCCACTTCTGAAGCGAAGTGTGTCATGCTGGCCCTGGTGGCCCTGTCGGCACGGAGATCTGACATTGCCATACACTCATATACACACTCATACACACGAACGCACAAAAAGCTATCAGACAGTCTGGTTGTGGGAAGAAAAAAAAAAGGAACTAATATTCCAGCTAATGACGCTGAAAATCCAGCTTGTAAAAGATGCAAAAAATAAAATGACGGCATCAGAGAAACACTCTCACACAAACACACACACACACACACACACACAGACACACACACACATTCTCTCATTCAAACACACACACACTGTATGTGAGATAAGCGTTCTTTGTCTCTCTTGTAGAGGAGTGTAACAGAGCTGGGTTTTATCTCTGCAGCAAAACAAAACAAAGAGACTCATGTGACGTGTGTGTGAGTGTGTGGATATATCTGTGTGTGTGTATTGAGTACAGCATCTGGCACATATGAATGATGTGTGTGCGGGAGAGTGTGTGGGGAATCCAACATAAAAAGCAGCACAAGCAATCTGCCAATGATAGAGAGACACAGAGGGAAAACCGAGACACCCCCTCAACTCTCTTTTTCACCTTCAGCATCTCCAGAAATTCTCTTACACACACACACACACACACACACACATTTTGACCCACATTCCCGACATCCCCCACTACATCACTCCTCTGCTCCCTCCTGGAAGCCTCCCAAGTGCATTGTGGGTAGTCCAGAGGAGAAGACTTCAAAGGGCAAACGAGGGGGGAGACAACAGGCGACAAGGCCTAATTACTGGGCTAATAATTACACACACCAACGCCTACACACGCACACACACACACACCTTCATACCTCTTCCTTCCTTTCTCATTCCCCCTTTTCATTTTTATTCCCGCTCTTCTTTTCCAACTCCAACATCAGAATGAGGTAATGAAACGGAAAATGTGGCTTTTTTCTCCGAGATGTGGGTGAAAGTGTGAATGTGAATGTAAAGAGGAGGAGGAAGAGGAAGAAGACGAGGGAGAGAAGGAATGGGAGAGAGAGAGAGAGTGAGTTTATTTCAGCGAACGGCGCCATAATGGAGTCTTTGTGTTTGGTTAAAAGCCATGAAATCACCAGAGTGACTGCAGGCATGTACAGTACCGCTGAGTGAGAGCGCGCGAGGTCGCTGGTTCAACATCAGGTTTTGTTTCAGTGGCTAGTTTTTCCTGTTTATGGCCGATTTGGGGATTAGAAGCATGAACTTTTTTGATCAATTGAGTTCTCCTAATCCAATATGTCATAAAATGCATGAATCCTTTGTAATTTACTCATCAAGTTTTAATGAGTTGTCAAGAAAGTTCTCCCAAAGCCAAACCTCCTGAAACGCCTCATCAATCTGTAGTCCCGAAATCTAAATAAGCCTAGTTGTATGTGAAGGGCTGGGTATCAAACCACAGTTCTAATTGAGTATTGACCAACATATATCATGTACAAACTGATAAGTATCTAAAACTAATATGAAATACTTGGTCAGATTCTTAGGTTCCATTAACACTCACATTAATTATTGATACAATTTAGAGGCCATTTGCTAGCCACTTCTGTTTAGTTACTAATGCGCCTGAAGCCGTTTTGTTATGCTAACAACGTCAGCGAAAATAAGAACTTGTACACCTCGGCCTATAGTGGCTACATAATGGTGATGACAAAATATTTTATACGTGCTGGTTGGCAGATTTTGATGCTTTTGGAGAGATGCAGGCTAGCAGTTTACAGCTATTTCGAGTTATGCTTAGATTGCTAAAATAAGCTAAGCTAACCGGCTGCTTAGGTTGTAACTGTATATTTAACAGAGAGACATGATTTTGGGCAGCTAAATAAATAAATATTGTATACAAAAATGTCAGACTGTCTCCATAATGAAGAAGAAAGAAGAAAGTAGTCCATAGCTTGTCAGACATTGCTTCCCTGACAGCTGACTGACATGCACTGGTAAATTTCTACATAGATGTATTATTGGGACTGTTCAATTGACGTGGTGTGATTTAACGCAAATTTGACGTTTCTTGGTCGGACAACATTGTTGTGCGTGTTATGTTGCATATTTTCATATTGTTGACTCAGTAGTAACCTACACCATGACCTACTGATGCACTGTCATGCAATTTTTTTTTCCACCTTATCTATCTGCTGTAACCTCATACTGAACACCTGCATTACATGCATAGAATTTTATATGTTGAAGACCGAAAAATGTCTTTTCATCTGAGCCCTTATTCCCCACCACTTATTGGTACGAAGCGATGCCCTTTGACAACTACTATATAAACAGGCAATACAATATTTTTGAAATATGATCAGATACAATATTTGATAATATCTCTGACCAGAGGATCCAAAGTTAGAGCTGATGCACAAGCATTGATACCACAATCAAAAGTAACTCATACCACTTATCTAAAGACCTATTAACTTCCTTCTTATACTTCCGATGGGTCTGTAAAAGTTTGTAAGACTGACAATGGAAACAAGCAAAACAAAGAACAGATGCAGCGTTGACAGGAAGGCTGAACCGTTGCCGCGCCGCTGTCTTCTAAAAAAAAATGTAATACAAAAACACATCATGTCGTTGCTCAAACTGCTCAAAATAGACCCACTCATATGAGAATCACAACCACTTTTAAAATTGCCCTGCAGCGTTTATGACTGATTAGCTGCGTTTCTGTTTTTAGCCCTGGTGTGAGTTCTTCTCATCTGAAGGTGATACAAGTTTGATGATTGTTTGTTGAACTTTGCCACTTGCTGAAAACTTAGCAATACTGTTGAATTTACTTCTTACGTATTTGAAGGCCGAATTTAATATCAGATGTATCGTATGAAATGTACTGTGTGTTTGTTTGAATACAAATATTATTGATATCAACCTCCTGGAAGTCATCCTTAAGTAGGATATGCAAGGACTTTTGACAACATCCTGTAAAAGTCACAAATGTAGCATTCAATAACACACCCATTAATGTCTGCAGTCTGAGGCATTGGCAACATCAGGTTTATACAAATATTGTATATAAGCTGTCAGTTTTACCCAATGAAAGTTAGAAGTTGTTCCTAAAAATGACTTTGCACATAACGATATGAAAATGCTGTGTCACTCTTCTGCTTCTGTTTCGTTCAATACTGACTAAGGCAGCATATGTGTATTATTTATTTATTTATCATTTACCTTTACTTCCTTCTGTTGGAAAGAAATAACTTTCATACATACAGACATACTTACATATAGAGCAGGAAAGTCAAAGTATTGATAGACGAACCCCTGGATAATTAGTTTTGATATTTCTGTGGGATACGTTGACAAAAACAACAAAAAGAGCAACAGTCTTGTGATAGCGACAAAAATATCAAGAATCATCCTCCAACCTTTGGTGGCAGCTAACGCTAGCGGTTTAAAGCCTTGTTTGCCGATCTTTACTATTAGCTAATAACAAATTTGTTTCACAACATTTGTTTTCTTTTTGAAAAAAAATGTGCAATAATTAACTGTGTCCTTTATCGAAACGATAAATGTCTCTCATTGACCGATTACGCCCACATTCACAGCCTGCCCATCTCCCACACACAAACCACAGACTGGAAATCACAGTTTTATTAAAAAAACTGTGACAACCATGCAAATCAAAGCAGATTAGATGAAAAACCACAGCTCGGTGGAAAAAGCCAGAAGGTGAAATCTGAACTCGCACAGGTACTCACATTTAATTTTGCTCATTTACAAATGTCTGGTTTCAGGATCACAGGTGAATATACTGTCTGCACTGCCTCAGGCCCACTTACATCACCGCGACCATATACAGATCACACACACACACACACAGTCACCAGGGAGTTTCCCTTAAATTGTCGGTGTACATTACAATCAAAGCACCACTGTCTGTCCTACATGATGTTCACCACTACAAAGACTTCAAAGACCAGGAGCACCAAAGGATGTCACCTCTCTGAAGCCTGTAGGATGGATAAATCCCTCCATTTGATATCTTTGACTACCACAAGAAGTGTGAAGCCTGCTCAGATAAACAATTTCAGGACAGTTTCACAATGAGTGTACCCTGTCGAGTGTTTTCCAGCACCGAACACAACGGATATTTGGATCAGCTGCTGTTGTGACAGTGTCTAGACTGTGTTTTTAAGTCAAAAGTTAAAGCCCAATAGTTTTGGGTATCAACCCAGAATATCTTCAGCCTCAAGTCAAAATGTTCGCACCGTCATCAGCCTCCAAGCGCTTACTGCAGCTGAACCCTGCCGAGTACAGTCACAAGCATGTGTTTGTGCAGCTATGAGAACACACACAAACAGAGCATCAGTGCTGCTGCCCGGTGCAGTGGGCGCTTTCCACTGAAAGACCCTTTGTTTTGTTTCAGAGAAGCTAAAAAGAAGCTTCAGCATGACTGATCCAGAGGGGCGAGCAGAAATAACCCTGCGTGTTTCTGCAATTGCACAAAAGGCTACAATGTTAATATTAATAGGAAATTACCAATGGTCATGAATGGAAACATGCCTTTGGGTGATAAAGAGATGTATGAAGAGAAGAGGAACAAGTAAGAACAGTTTCACAAGGTTTTAGAGGGGACATTTTAAGGGAAGTGAGAGTGAAATGAGAAAGTTAAAGTCAACAATAGACACAGGGTTTGTCCACGTGTCCAGAGCTTACTCCAATTCTCCATCCTAACACTTCAGTATGTTGAGTGACTGTAAGCTTCTGGCAAATCAGATGTGAAAAAAAGCTGTAGTAGCTGCAAATCTAAATGGTCTGCCATGCAACCAATCTACATCAATAAACATCAGTTACGCAACAGTTAATACGAGGAGGAACAGGATGACTCTGTGTTGTTGTTTTCTCATGTGTGAAAGCTGCTTTCCGAAAAATGCTGCCGTTATTTTGAAGCCATCATCAGTCTTATTTGTCAGATCGTCACGCTTCTTCAGATCTGGTGGAAACACAAACAGGACTGCCAACAGAGTCTTTAAGTTCCCCTGGTTACATAACTGCTTGAACATTTGGTTTGAAAAGTTTGTGATGATACTAACATGTTTATGTCAACAGGTAGTGTATCATATATTCCATGTTCAACATCTGTTGGCATGCCAGTATATGCTGATTAGCAGCAAATGCAAAATACAGTTGCGACTGATTGGAATGTCATTAGTTTTGCAGGTATTTGTTCAAATCAAAGGTCTGACATGATGATGGTGCCACAACGCAATGTGAAGAGATGATCAAAGTTAATAGGATTCATCCTCTGGGCACCATGAGTGTTTGCACTACATTTCATGGCAATCCATCCAATTTTTGTTGAAATATTTTGGTCCAGACCACAGTACTCAACCTACTGACCAATCAAGTGTCCAACAGAGCCATATCACATGAAAGGTTTAAAAAACCCAGTGAACAGGAGCCCCAAATGAAAGAGTTATATGTATGTTATATATAGGTATAGTAACATCTAGTGCGAGAGGCGGTGTAGGGTGGAGCATGACAGGCAGATAGGTGTGACATCAGCAGTAATGAAGGTGATATAGAGGGACCTGAGCCTCAAGGGAAAGCTCTCAATTTACAACTTGATCTGGGCTTGAGTAACAACCTAACACACAGGTACCTAGACCGCAGGTACAAGTTATGCTCAACCTTAGGGAAAGAGGGACGAGCCTGGACATTTTAAGTCCGTGACGGAGTTTGCCACACTCAGAGGGACTTCAGGTGCACGTCCTAAACTCGCCGACAGGGGCATCACAGTGCGTTCTAACAATTGCATAGCCATCAGTTCTGAACATACTTTTAAATCAAAAACTGAATCGAATTATGGATTTGGAGAATCATGACACCCCTGGCGCTTGGGGAAGAACCACTGGTCCATGGCATTCAAGGAACCCATTTGAGATCGAATTGGATGGCCCCAAAGTTCCTAAGCATGTCCAACTGTGAGAAGGTGCCGGGGTTGACCCAGAACAGGAGAAGGGATTAGACATCCTATCTGGGATCCTACATTAAGAGTTGGAAGGGCCTGCTGCCACTGCAACCCAGACCGACATTTAGATGAGCCTCAGAAAATGAATGGTTTACAAATAAAAAGGCCTGTACTGAATAGGGGTGATTTATAAGTCTATATTTTGTCAAAAGTGTTTGATAAATATACTGTATCAAGTATTGGTCTGGCTCTACAAATAATTAAGCTGCATTCACTTGTTGCTCCACCAAGATATCACCACTTTCATACCAACTACTGTAGAGAGACATCGTAGAAATGACCAATTTGGGAGCATTCTAAACTTGCTGATGATAAATCACTTTATTCAAAATGAGAATTTTGTTTGAAGACTTTTTGGGTGCTGATGACCTCATAAAAAATGACAACAGATATTCAAAGCTTCAAATGTAAAATAAATTACATTCAGTGCAGTGCTAGACGCAAACATTTAGTAGCAGAAACAATTTCCTCTTTTCACTGGAATAATAAATACATAAAAATGTTTAATCTGGCTTTATTAGTTACATAGAATTACTTATATCCCTGACAAATACTATCCTGGTTTTGTTCACTTGGTCACTCAACGTATCATAATAATCCATGGCAAATTGTACATAGAGCACTACCATCAACAAAGAACAGACGTAAACAAAAACACGACGCAGAGAAGAGAGGCAAAAACATCACAGAGGAGAGGACGAAGACAAAAACAGATCTTGGGGTTTAATGGGAGAGATGGGAAAAAATGGAGATAAAGATGGAAGAGAGGAAGAGCGAGCTCGAGGGAAGCAGTTATTTTTAGGTATGAAGGCTGCAGTGTCTCCCAGCTGAATACACACACATAAAAACAAATGTAAACACAACACGTGGTGCACCATTAGCCTGTCGCTCTCTTGCCTCATGACAAACACAAACACAGGGCCCACAGACCACAAAACATACAGGGAACTCAGCTGACACACACACACACGCACACACACACACACACACACACACACACACACACACACACACACACACACACACACACACCAAGGTCTGACTGCATGCCCAGACACTCCAGTGTCATCTGTTTGCAGCGGGAGGAGGGAGAGGTTCGAAAGAAACAAACACACCATGTATATACTGTAGAAACTGTTTATGTATGTTTGTGTGTGTATGAGTGCACGTGTGTGTGTGTGTGTGCGTGTGTATGTGTGGGTGTGTGTGTGTGTGTGTATGTGTGTGTCACTGTTTTTTTTGTGTGTGTGTGTGGGGGGGGGGGTTAGCTTGAGGTCACACCAAAGTCAATACACTTCATCCGCCTTCCAATTACAAAACAGAGATCGTGTGCAGGATAGATGATCCGCTTATCAGTTCACACTGGCATTGTAATCAATCCATAAACCAACACACACACACACACACACACACACACACACACACACACACACACACACACACACACACACACACACACACACACACACACACACACACACACACACACACACACACACACAGTCTCGGTAGGAGGGGGACCTTTCAGCAGCAGGTGACCTGCCCTAATGCAATCGAGGCCAACAGTAACAGCTCTCCAGATAAGGCCCATTTTTGTTTTTAAAGCTGCACTAACAATATTTTCATATCAACAAATGTAATTACTGAATGTGAAATGGGTCCACTACAGTGAAAAATTAAGAGTAAATTAGTGTGGAATGTAGTGTCTTTAAGCTCACTGCTTTGGTTTTGGTACAACTTTGCTGCTTTGGTTCAGTCACTCTGCTCTCATTAATGTCACTGTCACTGTTTTTAGGAAAAAACTTGGCCAAACAACAGATGGACAAAGCGACAATTATTTAGGACATTACATAACTGGAGCGGGGATTTAGCATTAGCCAATGCTAATGCTGGGCAATATATCAATATTAAATCATTATCATGATATGAGAATATATCAGCTTAGACTTTGGATATTGTTATATTGTGTTATGTCATAAGTGTTCCAGTTTTAAAGGCTGCATTACAATGAGTGATGTCATTTTCTGACCTCAATACACTCTTCTACCTGTTCTATATGGAGAAATTTGGTCAATAATCATGATATTTATGAGATTTCAAAATATCACAATACATACTATTTATCATGAAATATCCTAATAATATCGCAATTTTATTTTGAGGCCTAATCACCCAGCCCTAGATAATAGAGTTGTGAGATTATTTCTGTGTACTGCGTGATCAGTTTCCATGTTGATCAGGGGTAAAAATAAGCTTAGTAGGCTGATAGTGCTATTTTAGTCCTCCAGCACAGTTCAGTGTTTTGTTCTGTCAGCACTGCTGGTCCCACTTGTATTTAAACACAGTCACTGTGCTGTTTGTGGAGTGAAAAGTGGTTTTCATCTTGCCCTGGCTGTTACATATGAGGCGGTTTAATTGCGCATGAAGGATTTTCATGTGGTTCTGTTTCCCCTTATTGTAGGCTCTGGCTGCATAAACAAGGGACTTACCATCACTAACTGTGTGCATACTTTAGCTGCATACTGAGGCACAAGTCCAAGTCTGCCGCATCTTGTTGCCATACAAAATTACCAACTATGGCTTTAAAATTCAATACTAAGGTATGAATACAAACTCATTTTTAAGCTCACCGAAGCACGTGCACACCTTTGATGCTGGGATGTGGCGGGAATTAACCACCTGCTGTTAACCCTCGTTTTGCTCCTCCAGTTACAATGATCATCCCCTCCACCCATTGTGTTTGTGAAATCAACACCCTCCCTGGTCTGTCTGTTACATAACACTCGTCTGTCTCATTACATCCACAACAGACTAACGAGGGTTAACGATAAGCTTCCGGTCTGTCCAACTCACACAACACACACACACACACACACACACACACACACACACACACCGAGCTAAATGAATACAACGTACAAGAATGTGTGTTTTCCTGTCTGGATGTTTGGTTGGTGAATCCAAACACACAGCTGGAGATGCCACATTCCAGCGGAGAGAGTTGGGAAAAAAAAACCGTACGAGCATAAACCGACACATGCTAAACACTCACGCTGTGTTACCAATGAGAGTGTATTATGCAAATTATGTTGGACTGGAATAGAAAATCTGAAAGCAAAGAGGAACTTTGTTTGCCAGCCAAAAATATATTAGATCTGACACTTAGACATCTTTTCACTTAGATCATTTTAATGTTTAAAGATTTTTTTGCAAAATGTTTTGGGACTACACTTCCACTGATTTAAAAAAAAAAAAAAATCTGGGTTTCTGTCAAAGTTCCCGTCAAAAAAGTCCAAATCAGTTACCTCGCGCTGCCAGTCGCGGTCATCCACAAGTTGCTAACCGCAGCTTTGAAAAACGTACTCAGTCTGATCAAAGCAACAACAGCTACAGTTGTCCACACCCAGCAACACAAAAACAAAGGCCACACTAAAGCACAGAGATTTCAAAGGATGGCAGCTCGTGTTACACAACGCGACAGGACGTTAACCTCCCTCCCTCTATTATCACCTCTCCTCCTCCTCCTCCTCCTCTTCTGTCTGTTTTACAGCTTTCCATCATGTACCCTCTTTCTCACGCCCCACCACTCCTCTGAACACAGCGTCCAAATTCATCTCCATTCACCCCGAAGGCCTTTGGGAACAGGTGTTCACTCCCCGAGGTGCCCTATTTTGTGTGTGTTTCTGTGTGTACTGTATGCGTGTGTGTGGTATTTTTGTTTGTGCGTGTGTGCCGCTCACACCATCCCACGGGCATTGGCTCTTTCCTTTCTTCGTGCCAAGCCAGGTGGTACGTCCAAGCCAGAGACAACGATGCAACATTTCCCATAAATTCATTACATCAGTCATATGCTGGCCTAGTTGAGGTGTCGCAATGTATAAAGTTTGATTAGATATGGCGATTCTGATTGCTGGAGTCCATCGCACACAATATCACATGACTACAGCTGGGTATATTAAGTAGTTTTCTATGCTAACTAATATGACCCTTGAATATCCTTAGGAGGTACCAAAACACTTTTTGATACCTGACTTTTTTCTACAAAACCCTTTATTAATATCATTAAAAAAGCTAATGTTCTCACATGTTACATATTTTCTAAGCCAAAGCTGCCATGCAAGACTTTTACCTGAAAAAAAAAAAAACAGTCAAACATTGGTATTTTTATTTAAATGAGAAACTAAATGATCAAAGATTTAACAAGACTACAGACTTCACCAGACATTCTATGTGGAGCTGCAACAGCTAATGAATTAATCAATCAATCAGTTGTTGACCATTGAATTAATCACAATCATTACTTGGTTTGAGTTGGCCAATTGTTGAATGTAAAATACATTTTTTGATGATTCCAGCTTCTTAAACAATATTTTCTGGTTTCTTTAGTCCTCAATGACAGTAAAGTGAATATCTTTGGGTTGTGGGCAAAACAACATATTTGAGGACATCATATTGTATTTTGGGAAACACTGACCTTTTATAACATTTTCTGACATTTGTGTTTTCGTGTAAAGCTACAGACACATTTCAGTCAGTATAAAAAAGTAGTGAAGTTCTTTATGTCTACACAAAACAAAGGAGGAAATTGACTTTATGCACTGCCTTCACATTCAAGGGACACCTTGACATTTTGGAAACATGCACAATAACAACCACTAACATGATGGTACGCCAGATATATAGCTACATGCAGCAGTCAGTTAGTTTAGCTTAGCACAAAGACACGAGGGACAAAAATGCATCTGCAAACATCTCAAATACAATAGATAATACATAAAGACATCATGTCTTGTCTATTTAATCTGTAATAAAAACCTAAGAGTAAAACATAGTGGTTTTACAGTGTGGTCAGACTACTTCTTGGCAGGTTAAAAAGACTTCCTGGAGTCTCTGCTGTTAACCTCAAGGTGACGACAAGACACCAGGAAGTCACTGTGCCCGGCCAAGAAACAGCCTGGCACACTACCCCCCACAGCTGTTTGTCTTCAGTTCTAGTTTTCAAGTTAAGCAAAGTTAACCACCTGTTAGTGGTAGTGGTAGATTCATATTTACTGAACAGACAGATGTATAAGGGTTTTCTTTTCTCAAATGTCTCCTGTAGGATTTCAAGGAGTTCAAGGATGTGTATCTAGATATTTGGAGGCTATTTATCAGATTTAGACCAGTAATTTTCTTTTTGCCTAAAGCGGACAATCAAAAAACAGGATGGAGCAGCTTTTAGATTTCTTGCTTCACTACAGCTTTCCAGAGAGACGGCTGTCTGCTGGTTTTATCTAGTTTCTATCTTCAATGTCATGTGCTCCTGTCAGCCAGACAGTTAAGAATGCTACTCTAACCTGGCCATCCTTGGGGTTTCTCTTGATAACATCAAAGTTTCTGTAGTTTTCTAGCCTGTTCAGTCATGGCCGCTATCACTGATCATGTGGGAGTGCTGCTTTAATCTGATATGACCAGCTTATTGGTGTGTTTGCAAACGTACCAAGCAATACTGACCTCTAATTGATCTGACCTTTCAGATAATGACAAATGAGTGAATGCTTGGTGGTGCTACTATACAGAGGAGCTTGAGAAACCTAAAACCCCAGAGGACTGCTGGGAAGCTATATCCATCACAGCAACACTTAAAAATGGCTCAGTTAAGAGGCATCAGGCCTTTTATCGCCTATTTCTTGTCTTTGCTTCACGAGAGGTCACCTTTTTCGTGACTGTTTCTTGTGAACTTTCAATGCACTTTTTTTGCACTGATTGCAGATAACGCCTGTCTCCGAGGCAATGATTAACCCGTTGGGAAGAGGGAGGGATGATTAGAGATTCCTACTCAAGATTAAAAAGGAAACTTAAAGGAATTTAAAGTAAGAGGAGGCAGAAGGGTAAGAGAGGGCGATCAGAACGAGGTGCGTCCCAGAACTCACAGGTTCAAATCCAAGAGGAGCCAGACAACATCCTTTAAATTCAAAACCTGACTGTGAAGTTAGTGAAATAAATCAAATTCAACTGCAGGTAGAATAACGCAATTGTTGTGATTATGTGCGATGGTGCAAAAATTGTTTATGAGAAGCAAGCAGGTGGTGAGAGTTGTGTAGGAGGGAATGTACTGAACTACAGCTGACAGTTCTTGGCACGCTGTACCACTTATTTGTGTATTCATGTAAAGCTACTTCATTTTTAGACACTTGTGATTTTTATCAAGCCTTCGACTGGACAGACAGATGCCAGATAGTGAAAAGTGGATGGAATCTCACTCTTAAAACCACTAAGCACCTCTTATCACGGTTTAGTCACCCTGAAAGCACGGAAGACTAGAGAAGCAAGCGCTATCCGAAAAGGCTTAAGTGCACATGCGTTAACAGGATTATTAGGGGAGCAGTCGCATATCAGAAAAACTAACAAATATGCAAACATCACATTACACAATTTATTTCTGGGAAATAAATGCAATTTAATCACAAATGTGGTCAGAAAAATGGCAATCAGATGTTTCTTTTTTATTTCTTTGAATAATCCGATCACGCTTGGATTTTGAGCAACACTGGTTTGAAGAATATTTTCCAAAGACATTTAATATTATTGCCTAAGTTTAATCATGTCTTTACAACATCAGCATGTCATTTGTACTGGTGTTATTTAGCTCATTTTAAGACATTCTGTTAAAATAATATACAGACAACAGCGTGAAACATCATCGCTGTGTTCAGATCCTCGCCAGTGTGAGTCTGTGTGTGCTTGTGTGTCTGTGTGATGAACATTTCAGCATCTTCACTGTCAAGCGACACCGCTTGTGAGCGCTCAGCACATAAGGGAAAGTGACTTCATGAATGAGCTGCAGGTCTGTTTATTTTTATGTGCGACCTCTGTGTGTTTGTGTGTGTGTGTGAGCACGTGTGTAATCCCTGTCTGCTGCTGCTCTAACAATGCCACCGGTTAATCTCCGGATTATGAGCCAATCTCAGTCACCCAATTCAACCCTCCAAGCACACACGCACAAACACACATGTAAGAAAGCATGATGGGATATCTTATCCTTGGGGCAATTGGACAGGGCATGATGCCAAAACATACAGGAATAATGATAGTGTGTCTGTGTGTGTATGCACAGTGAACAGATGGACAAAACTGAATATCATAACAGAGTGTGCGTGTTTGTGTGTGAGTGAGTGAGAAAGAACTGAGAAAAGTCTGAAACGCACATGCACACACAAACAAACACACACACTCAGAGCTTTCCTACAGGATGAAACATCCCCTCTGACACCCAAACACATTCATAAAAGATGACTCCACACACACAAATATTTTAAGATGGTTTTGTTTTACTGTAAAAAGAAACACACACACACACAGACACATACTAGCTGGCTGACAGAGGTGTTTGATGCAGCATGACCTAATTGTGTCTCTTATAAGAGCTAGAAAAAAATCTGTCTATGTGTGTGTGTGTGTGTGAGAGAGAGAGAGAGAGAGAGAGAGAGAGAGAGAGAGAGAGAGAGAGAGAGAGAGAGAGAGAGAGAGAGAGAGAGAGAGAGAGAGAGACAATGAACTAACACCACTCCACATTCTTCGCATGGCTCACATAACTTTCTTCATCAGTGTGTGTGTGTGTGTCTATTCATAAGGCTGCAAAGCGTCTGTAAGTGTGTGTTCTTGCTGCACCCACCCACTCTAATTGTATTCATTCTGAAGCCCTACAATTAGCCAGACCCCAAAAAAACCCAATAATTACTACTTCACCTACATGATGCCCACCCTTTGGCAGTGCAATGGCAGGGAGAAATTTCCCATCAGCTCAAGGAGCTGTTAGCAAGCCCGCCTCTCCGAATTCAGTTCATTCTACTGCTTTTTATATATTCTGTACTTCAGGTTGCCAATAAATGATTCAAAACAAAGAAGAGACGGTGGGAAAGAGCTTATTGGGCCAAAAAAGGTCCAACAAAAAGGAACAGAAAACACAAAGGCACACATAACCTGAGTTACAAAGGCAACCCATTCATACGTACTGTGCTGCAACTGACACACATTCCAACACACACTCGTGCACACATATCAGCTCACACACATAGAAAGAAACATACTCTCACACATAGAGACAAAAAAAATGAGACACACAGACAGAAACATACATAATGATGAAAACACTGAAAAAGATGAGAGAGTGTGCACACACAAACACACACACACACACACGAACACACACACACACACACACCTCTGATCAATAAAACATTGCACAAGTTGAAGTTATATAAACGGGAGAGAGAAAGACAGAGCTAGCAAGCTGCTGGCCTGGTTGCCAGTAGCAACAGTGTTTTGGAGGCTGATCATCAGAAAGTGTAGTCAGCTCTTCTGCAAAGCATGATGGGATATCACCATGCTTTGCACCACAGATAATGATTTTTTTTTGTGCAGATACATTTTATAATAGTTAGTTCGATACATAGCATAGTTGTGATATGGCGATCAGGACTTTAAATGTTCTGTGTCTCCCGCATTCCCACTTGATTCTGTCACGCAGTCTGGCTTACAGCTACAGCATGCTACATTGAAACTGACAGCAGCTGATTGCCTCGCAATACTGTAATGTCATCAACCACATTCCACTGATTTTTCTAACGAGAATGATCTGAGCTCGTGTCATTTCGGATTTTGCACAAGTTAAAGGGACACTGTGGTGATTTAGCACTGGACTTCCACACAATTAGGGGACACTAAAAGTTGAAAATCGAAGCAGCAGAAGCCGGGGCTTTCTGCCATAATTCTGTAAAACCCCAGTGACACATTCGGGGGAACTTTATCGGACTATGGAAACCTCTTCAAAAAGCCATCCCACTATGCTTAGGCGCTTTGCAATACATGACTAGTAAACTTAGCTTTATGTGTAAAATTGGTGGAATGCTACTTAATCAACAACTGAGATTGCTTTAATTGTTCTACATTTACTAACAGCTTGCTATGTTTCACTCTGACTTCTGCTCGCACCCTTTTGCTCCAACAGGAAGTTTGGAACAACTTTCGAACCAATCACTGACACTCATACCGGTCTGGTCACATGGCACTTTAATTTCTCAAACTGAAACCACATCACATGTCTGACAACTAACATAACTGTATGTACTGTCAGGAGAAAACGTGAGAAAGACAGAGAGAGAGTGTGTGTGTGTGTGTGTGTGTGTGTGTGTGTGTGTGTGTGTGTGTGAGAATGAATATGTACACATATCCACAGTGCACTGTGTCTCATGTTCCTGCTGTATGCAACATAATGCAGAGGCAGATCAATACAGGCGCTGCTATATGGCCCTCAGACACTGGTGGAGGGGGGACTGTCAGGGTAATTAGTTTGTCCTCTGGGGGTGTATCACTCTCACAGCCAACAGCCTAGATCTTAATGTGGGTCAATACACACACACACACACACACACACACACACACACACACACACACACACACACACACACACACACACACACACTCTCACACACACTCACACACACTCACACACACACACACACAAATGAGTGGCAAGTTGTTCAGATGTAGGACGATGGAAGTAAATCCAGGTCAAACAGGAAGTGGGAAAGAGCCTAAATGCATCATGGATGCTTCACTGCAGAAGTGGATCATAAGTGATCAATAGAAACAGTTATCGTCTGCTGTTGATTCGTACAATAATGATTCGATGTTTTTACTGTATGACATCATGATTGGCAACTGAACTGTGCACACTAATTACATTTTTTACAGTTCATTTTTAACCATGGCATATAAAGCATCTTCAAAAGTACTCCGAGGAGCTTAGACGCCAGTTTGTCTGTCAAAACTTTATATCTCGCTGTTTCCAGGGTGATAACAGGATGGTGCATTCCTTGTTGTGTCAGATTTAAGTGGCTACAAAAATCACGTTTTCTAATAAACAAGCACGTGTGTGAGACAGTCAAATATCCACATTTTTACTGTTTAAGATCCAAGTGTGCTACTTTCACCGTGAGAGGAATCTGTCACTGTATTTACATGAATAAGTGCAGTCTGGTTGGAGGATCAGGAGTCTGCGGTTTCAGGCTTCACTGGTGTTACATTGATTTTACAGTAGGTTTATGGTATTTCTAGAAGATCTGTCAAACACATTCCTGCATTATTGATGTTAATTGGTTGCCCAGAAATCACATCAGAATGCAGGAATGCTCTTCATTTTTAATTTCAATTTATCAACATGACATTTTCAGTTGGCCATAAAACTATTTTCCTGTAGTTTGTCTGTTGTTTCTCTGTAATATCCTTCTTAAATTTACAATAGGGTTCCTGTCGTTGGGGGGTAGCCTGGCAGCAAAAACCTAAGTTCTGTTAACAAACCAAAATATTTACACCCGAAACAACGAAATAAGAGACCTTTTTGTTTCGAATATGTGCGAGGCGGAAACTTAACAGCCGTGGTTGTAAAGGGTAAAACAGAAGCTGACTGTTAAATATGAAATATAGCTGGAGTGTGGCTGAATAATTCTTCAGCTGCCGTTTCCTCCGTGTTGTCATTTCCACACACCACTGCTCAGTCCTCGTCCGAAGCAGCCCGACAACATGTAACGTCACGGGGTCCATTATCGGACAAGACGGTGCGTTATTCAAAAATGACATTCGGCCAAATTTACCTGAAAATGGTGAATTCCGTCGTTTAGGAGCCGACTCTCCGGAGCAGCCAGGCCCGGATGCCCTCCTCCGCTTTATCCGCCCACTGAAGTAGCCTAAAACACAGCTCCGTCTGTGCTCGGCTTTGGTTTCCAAACGCTCCGACAGAGAAGAAATATCCTCCGAGACGCTCAGAGAGATACGAGGGGTGTGAGGACGGAGAGCAACAGACCGAACCCCCAAAATGTCGTTTGTGTGGCGGTGAAAGCAGTTTAAAGAGGCTGGAGGAGGATCTGCTGTCGACACAAGAGACGGACGGGAGGGGTGCGAGCTAGCTGCCGTCAAGTACCTCACAGTGAATATAAGAGGACTTCCTGTGACATTTCAAAATAAAACCATTCTCAGCAACCGTCAGTGGTTTTCATTTACAACTTTCAAAATAAAAGTGCCAAACGTGATTCTAACAGCGTCTATTGACTAAAATAATTAATTTCATGATTATAAATGGAGATAACGCAGATAGGTAGTTAGCCTATATACACACATATATAAAAACTCTCTGAAGGTGGTGTTTTAACATATTAATAAAATATATTTAACAGGAAAGTCAAGTTGGTTCCGCCTTCCCCTAACAAACTGTTGTTGGCTTGACGAAGCTGAGAGGAGCGCTAGGAAACATTTAATTGAATCGCTTTCCTTTCCGCTATCTCTTGTAAGACGTTCACTCGTAACATTGCAACCCTGTCTCTTTAAAGCGATCTAACTGCGAAACAATTCTATTAATGTATTGAAGTGCATTTTTTCATTTGTCCAAGTCAATCTTTAATGAAATACTGAACATACATGGGCCCAGGCACACGTTTAATTAAGACAATAAAACAATAAGAAGACGTTCATCGAAAAATAAATACATAAAAAATGCAACAAAAACAACAACAAAAACAATTTAAAAAAAAAATAACAGTCCATGTGATATGTTAAAGGTTCAAAAATATTATGTTATATCTTATAGTGAAGCTGTAGGGGTCTTATAATGAAGTTGTGTCTCATATATTTTCAAATGATTAATTTTAAAATATTCCTTTAAATGATAAGATTATGGTTTTTGTTATTTGTTTCTTTTCACTGTAAAATAACGTCCTAGGAATAACCATAAATTGTATATGTCATAAATATGAGTAATTACATATATTTTTTTTTGATTGATTTCAAGTTAAGGGGATTGTCTGTCATCAGGCAGTTGTGAATATTTTATTTGTTCTTCGATAACAATTTGATTCATTTTCAAACTATACCCATGGATATCAATAGCCATAATCTGTGTGTCAAGCAGAAACGGATAAATGGGACATTGGGCATAAATTGAGCAGAAAACTAAAAACTGGCATAGAGTTTAATATTTGGTGTGTGGCGCCACCTGTTGGAGGAAAGCTGCAGCGACTATAATTTTATCATATTGCTGAAAATTGGTCGTACAGACTATAGATATAAATAGTAGTATAGATCGATGTAAGACTAATTTAAACAACAGACATGTTACTGTCTCATACATATCTGTCAAAATATATCAATATATTCCTTTGTAAGGATCGTGTATATTACATCATTACTGAAGGTATTTCTCATAACGTGATACTTATGGGAAACATGATTTGATCTTTTTCCTCGGAATAACCAGGTCGCACAGACTTGAATGAAGAGCAGCCTGCACTGTACCGACAGCGCCTGTAGGTGTGTGTTTTGGCGTCATCGCTGCACTTTGCCCCAGTCACACACTCCTCATAGCTAGTTAACCGTCCGTACCGGGATCACACCGGCTCACAACCTTACTGACAACATGTCTCGGGCTGCGGAAAGACTCAGACTACTGATCAATCATCTTGATCAGCCCTCCTCTAATATCGTATCCTTTTTATTCTGCGTTGCTCCTGTTGTATCGCCCAGGCTGCACGGAGCGGAAGAGTCTGATCTGTTAGCCGACACCTGCGCATCTAACGGCGGGACGCTCCGGTGGGTTACACCGGGGTCCCGCTGTGGAGCACAGGCCTCCAGAGAAATGAGGAGCGACACTGGTGTACTTTACCGATACTACTGTTAATGAATGCGTTAGTATCGTTATAAAATGCGGGTCTCTCACTCGTGTGTTCACAGTCACGCCGTTACTTTGAGTTGAGGCTGCCGCCATTGTTTTTGTAGCGGTTTGTAGGGCAACTTGTTTGGGTCTGAAGTGGAGCATTTTAAGAGTTTTACCGAATGGAAAATTCATTTGTAACAGTTGCACGGAGGTTATAAACAGCACTTGAACAGTTAGCTTAACACAGCCCAACTCAGAAGGCTTTGCGTCTATTTCCAGGTGTCACTGCTTCTTGTTGTTCTCCTTCACTTAACGTCACTCCTTCAGGCAGCTGCTCCAACCTCTGCACAGACCTCCACCTCCACCTCCACCTACCCACACAGACTGAGGTAAGGACACTTGGAGTTCAAGTTTGCCCACAGTTCCAACACAGCATTTGGCACCCAGAACAGTTGTCTCCGGCTAAAGTTGCACAAGTCCGCTGTTATACAATCCATATTTATCATCACTCACCTTTGACACAGTTCCTCCAGCGCTCCCTGTGACACAGTGTAGTGCTCCACTGTCCTGCTCCTGTGTAACAGCAGTAACAGC
This sequence comes from Diplodus puntazzo, assembly GCA_963678695.2. NCBI lineage: Eukaryota > Metazoa > Chordata > Actinopteri > Spariformes > Sparidae > Diplodus > Diplodus puntazzo. Next base: position 7,589,464 of record OZ023177.1, on the reverse strand, counting down.
TGGTGGTGCAATCAGTGTCATGCATTCATAAGATAATAAGAAAACAAGCCCTGTTTTAAGCTGGTTTGGTGTCACTGCAACTGTTGTTGTAGTGCTTTTTTGTGTATCCACTATGACCTGAAAGCAACATTAACGAGCGGACTGTCTATTAATCCAACTGAATATGAAAATAACCAACATATTGTTGTCTGTTATCACTTTTTCTTTGTAGATATACCTTTGATAATGACCTGCTGACCCCAGAACAGCGCCTCTTCTTCGAGGAAAATGGCTTCATTCTCATTAAGAATCTGGTGTCTGAAGAGGACATCGACAAGTTCAGGTGACCTGGAGAATGATCATAAACACGTCACTGTTAGTGACTGAATCATTACTGAGAAACCACAAAGTCAGTAAGAGCAAATGGCTCCAAGGACATTGTTGTCCTGTTGTAAATTTGCATTAAAATGCCATATGGAATGTCAGTCGTTTTTATTAAACATTTCTATTGTGAGATGCTGAATATAATCTCTGTGGACGCCAGGAACGAGTTTGAACGGATCTGTCGACAGGAAGTGAAGGTTCCCGGTCTGGTGGTGATGCGGGACTTGGCGATCGTTAAGTCAGAGTTTGTTCCGGATCAAAAAGCGGTCTCCAAACTGCAGGACTTCCAGGAAGATCATGAACTGTTCCGGTACTGCGCCTTACCACAGGTACAACACACACAACAAGGTCATAACAGATCTTTGTTTTAATCTGTTTGCTCTCAACTTGCATTTTGTCACAGTTTAAACATCGTAGCCTGGATAGACTAGGATTAAAATCCACACTGATGTGACCATGTGACACTGAGATGTTGAGCCTGAAAGCATTACATAGATTACATATTTTTGTTCAAACTCATGCCAACTGAATAAACAATCCTATTCTTTTTAATATCTTTTATATTATTCTTTTTAAGCTAAATTAGCTTGAATTAATGCAAAGGTGAACCGTTTTAGATAAAAACGTGTGCTTTTCGTTATCAGATTCTGAACTATGTGGAGTGTTTCACTGGACCCAACATCATGGCCATGCACACAATGCTGATCAACAAACCTCCTGATGCAGGTATGGAGCATTTAAGTAATATTTGCAATTTACTGTTTTTTGTTTGAAGAAATGGCACTTCTTTCTCTTTAGTTAGTTAGTTAGTAACATCAGGTTTAAGTGTTATGACATGTCCGTCCTGTTGTTTCAGGTAAGAAGACGTCTCGTCACCCGATGCATCAGGATCTGCATTACTTCCCGTTCCGCCCCGCAGACAAGATCGTCTGTGCTTGGACTGCAATGGAGAAGGTAAACAGGCAGAACGGATGCCTGGTCGTCCTGCCGGGAACACACACCGGCACCCTGCAGGAGCACGACTACCCTGAGTGGGAGGTACGCACCAACACACACACAAACTAAATTCTAAAAAAAAAACATACCTGATAGGAAGTACAAACACAAGTACACTGTGTGTGGGTCCTCAGGGTGGCGTGAACAAGATGTACCACGGAGTACGTGGCTATGACCCGCAGCACCCCAGGGTGCACTTGGAGATGGAGAAAGGCGACACCGTCTTTTTCCATCCACTGCTGATCCACGGCTCCGGCATGAACCAGACGCAGGGCTTCCGCAAGGTACCTATAGTCCACCTGTTGTCCCAGAAAGTCCTTAAACAAACAGGCGCCACTGTTTATCAGCTCAGAGGATCTTTTGTGATCTTTGTGCTTCCAGGCCATCTCCTGCCACTACGCCAGTGCTGACTGCTATTACATCGACGTGAAGGGAACCACACAGGAGAACATAGAGAAGGAGGTGCAGGAGATCGCAGCCAGGAAGTACGATATGGGCAACGAAATCACCTTCACGGTTAGACATTTACATTCACATAACATTTATAATAATAAAACACTGCCTGTCGCAGCAACATTGTGTGAATTACAAACCAGTTTTAGGTGTTTGATACAGATTGATTACCTCTGTTGATATTAAATGTTGATATTTGGTGGGGCCGTGTAAGTTTAACCTTTTAAAGCTTAGTACAGAACAAACTTCACCCTTAAAGCTGCATTGAAACTGAATTGAAATGTAGATATTTGTGGTTTGTTTTCACTGTGTTTTCTCCTGCAGGACACCTGGGCTTTCCGAGGCCGCCTGGTGCAAGGAGAGAGGATTTCCCTATAAAGACACCACAGGCCTGCGATGAAAGGAATCACTGCAGGCTGGTTGATGACTGAGCTCAAAGTAGAAACGATTGCTACGGTGACTGGATAAGAAGTAATAGGGCATTTTCGCACTGACACAGAAAGTGTTTTATTTAGTGAAATTATTCATTTTTCTTGTATTATCAATTTTTTTAATGACGGAATGACATTTAGGCTACTCAATTCTGACTTTTTAAAACTTGATATTTTAAAGTTTGTGCTGGTTGAAAAATGTGGAAATGTTCTCAAGAGCATGTTGTTCTAACCAAAAGCACTTTTTTAAATAGAAAAGATTAAATAACTTATGAGCAAGTCACTACACAGTATGATAACCAAGCAGCTGACAGTCAGTACACCTGCTACTTGGCTTATAACATTTTACAGCACAAATACAGTTAAAATGTCACTTAAAAGCAGTGGATCAGTGTGAACACTGACTCAAATGTCTGTCAAACTGTTCATTAATAATTTTACAAGTAAAGGGACATTAGTTTCACAAGCTTGAAAAAGATTAGTTCCCGTGTTGATTAAGAAAGTGAGGATCATAATGTATGAGAGAGAGGTGGCGCGAGGTTGAGAATCAGACAAAGCCGTGTAAGTGAGAGAATATTGAAAGCTCTTTTTCAAGCAAAAACGTGTGAATGATCGGTGTTGATTGTAGCTCTTAACACTAACGGAGGCCTTTACCTTATACTGCCTTATAGATGTAACACTGTGTGTTAATGTTGTTGTGTCTGTTGATGCGATCTCATTTGATGATGAGTGAATGTACATTTGTTTCCTAGAATCATGCTGTGATAACTGAAATGTTTTGTTAACATTAATAATAATAAATCACTGCAACAATGAAAAGACTTGTGTAACTGAGCAGTACATCACTTGAGAAATGTAGTATCAAGTTGATAAATGAGTCTAGAGCATAATGAAGTGCCAAAAATGTAAATCCTAAAGACATGATATTTACACATCACATACAATAATGTAATCCATAACATAAGTAACATTAGATTGGCACACTGTATCAGATCCTGAGTATTGCTATATATCATAGCCACCAAATACAAACTATTCAAACTATGAATAACAGATAATGTTAAGAGTATAAATTTAGCAGTCGGCTAATCCCTACATATTGCACCTTTATTGAGAAAACTGCTGTGGGATAATGGGAAGATCACGATCACACATACTGTTATATTGTCAGTGCATCAGCGAAAAGTTGCTCAAGACCGAATGACTTCCCAACAGTCACATGATGGTCTCAGGAGGTTTCGCTGCTTTCTGATGGGGGCCTGCTTATTTCCTGGCTCCCCACCTTCTAGCCCCCGAAAAAAACATCTGATCCTGCACAGCTTAGAGTGTGTGTGTGTGTGTGTGTGTGTGTGTGTGTGTGTGTGTGTGTGTGTGTGTGTGTGTGTGTGTGTGTGTTCAAACAGTGCCTTTGTCCAAATACCAAAGGGAAGCTCTCAGTTCTGTGTTGTATTCAGAAATGCAGGAAATTCATTCACACACGGGAGAGCTGTAATGTGGAGGCTTTGTCGCAGAGGGCATTAGAGAAGGAGGAAGACAACCAAATTAACTCTACAGTCTGATATGAACAAACATTTGCAGGAAAGACAATCAGGCACATTCACATATATACATACCAATAAATACAGATGTATAACAACACACATCTGTACATGCACACACATGCAAATACAGATAAATGCACACACAGCACATAGTTCCTCACACACACACACACACACACACACACACACAGGTCTAACTGCAGGCTCGTGCACCACTAAATGTTCCCCAGATCTGTTGTCATTTTTCTGGGCAAAGTGGCCCGTTGTCTCTGCCCAGTTTCCCTTGGAGGAAACTGACCCACATTTCAGATTTCAACACACAGGAAGGAAAAAAATGGAAAAATCCACAATGATGTATGAATTCTGCGCCTCGAAGCCCCACACATGCAGTTCAAGCATGTGAAGCATTAACCACAGGTTGGTACAATCAGGTATGCTCAACCCTGAGATCAGTCATACCTGGAAGAATTATGAAAGGGTCCACCACAGTACTCAGATGTTACCACTTGCGCTCAATCTGCCTGAAGGGGAAGTATACCCCGTTCATATAGTAAGCAACAACTGCACAATAGATAGATAATCTGTGAGCTCAGCAGGTCTGTTAAATTCCATGTTACAAAGTGTAATTATTTTGCAATAGGTACACATTATCTATAACTATATTATCATGCCAATACAATGCCATATTTTATCTTCTTTTGGGGTTCATTTCAGCTTTAAACTTTTTCAAGCTGACCCATTTACCTATTTAGTCACAGCTCAAGCTGAGTGAACTTTGGTCAGCAAACTCAAGTTTAACCCATGTTTCAGAGAAAATACACAAAAACAGATCACATGGAAGTCTGTGTGAACGTCATCCACGTACAGACACAAAGGGGCCCTTGAACTACTGGATGAGTCTCTGGTTAGCTGATAGGCCGGTGGTGCGTGTCGTGTCCTCGTTCGTGTCAGCTCACCCAGCCACACAAGAAAGTAATGATATTTGACATTATTTGTCCATGTCTCCGTGTCCAGTTTGTGTCTCTGTCTTTAATTTCTTGCAGGAGTCGCCAAAGCAGCAGACCTGCCTCTGTCTGCTGAGCCGCTGTTCTCTCTCAGAATTCAAAGCAGAGGCAGAAAGTCTCACAACTGACAATACTTTCAGTACTTATTGTATTTTCCCTTTCCTCACCATAACTCAGAAAGAAGACACAGAAAACAATATGAGGATATATTTAATGCCAGTTTCTAGGTGCTAAAAGCTGCATATTCAATGACCCATGTCATTGTAAATATAGAAGTTTTGATTAAAGGGACTGTTCAGGAGTTGGTGGAGACCAAAACAGAGCTAAAATGGGAGCATATCTTAGATTTATGTTCATCAGGTTGATGTTATGTTTGTGTATATTAGCTTTTATTCCAAACCAATGCTAATGTTGCTCCATGTGTGCTGGATATGTAAATGCAGTTGTTAGCTAATCAACTTTATAAAGGTGATAAAAGGTCAACGTTGTGTTTACAGCTTGTTGTGCTGTCTCCAAGTGACCAAAAAGCATATTAAGCAAATTTAAGTAGATTTTGTATTTTTCAACCTTTCAACATTTGAAACAATGACGGATATTCAAATACCACAAGCGAGTACATCTACCCAAGTACTCCACTACGCCTCATACTCCTCAACACATTGTATTTCTTACCTATATATAAAAACACACATACTATTTCCCTTCTTTAATTCACCTCGCTAATTCACATCACTTATCCTTTCCCTCTGTGTGTCTCTTCTTCTTCTTCTTCTTCTTCTTCTCCCTTGGGCAACCGAAATTCCAGCAGCTTTCCTCCCCTCCCTGAGCCTGTCTCTCCCTCTTTCTCCTCCCACTCTCCCTGCCTCTCCCACCTTCCTTCCATTTCTCCTTCATCTTCCTCTCCTCTCTCAGTTCAGTTCAGTTCGGTTAGGTGTGCTGTCAGGTCCAGTAGGGTTCTCACGTCTCTCTCTCTCTGTGAAGATGTCCTGGACTCGAGTTGTCGTGCTCTCTATGCTCACCACACTCCTCTTCCTCACCTGTGAGTACCTTGTGTGGGTGGGTGGGGAGACGGGTGTTTCTGATTATACATCCTCAGAGGAAATAAAAAAGAAGAGGGTGGAATGCACCTAGATGTGCTTGAGTTCATGTGAAAATTCCATATTTACTCCAAATTGTATGCTTAGTGATAATTTTGTATATTTTGTATAATTGTATCCTGTGTATGATTAAATAGAATTATACTTGCATTCAATTAGTTTTGAGTGATGTTTTCAGTACTGAGTAAAAACCGAGTAAAGGTAAAAATATCTTATCAAAATATAACTTTGGTAAAAGTATACTGACATTAATTGTACTTTAAGGTAAATTATACATGTATTAAGATGTACTGTATGTTTTTACTGTATACTAAGGGAAGCAATGTAATGTAATTGAGTACATTTACTAAAGTTCCGTGTTGTACTCCACTACATTTATTTGATAACATTAGTATCTAGTTACTTTAAAGATCGCATACTGCATCAGCGTCAGAGTGGTGCATTGTTAAATTGATTTTGTTTATTGGCAATTGAATACAAAGAATAACACTGGCCAGGCTGATAATAGGTTGGCCCATAGAATAAAGTATAGACGTACAAAACGTCAGTATTCCAGTGCTCACCAGAATATGACTGACACTGTTTTACTTTCAGTTACATTGAAAACAAGTAGGAGCGAACTGTTCGTTTTGCATGCAGCTCTGTCAGATTCGCTCTGTGCTTAACTGCCAACTGGTGCTTCCTTAAATAATAAGGTGCTGATCTGACTGTATGTTTTATGATATACGTGTACGTTTACTTTACTTTTGATATTGTCCCAGAAAATTCATTTTAATACATACCAAAGTTTTGACACGATATCAATAATCAAACTCAAGTATGGCTTTTGGGTACTTTTCACAACACTGACTATGGGTCATCTGATTACTGGTCTGTCCAATCATCCAATATTTCTAACCATTATTTATCTATTCATTCTGGTCATCAGAATCAATGTTTTAAAAAAAATAATACCAATAAAATAAATAAAAGTGACACAACATGCAATCCACAAGGTAACCAGTGACTAAAGTTATCAAATAACTGTCAGATCAGTGTCCACATTTACAAATCTGAGTACACATGTAGAGACTGAGACACAGTTTTAACACTCTCAATATTAATTTGTAATAATATTATAACAATACTGACACAATTCACATGTTTTATAATCAAAGACGACAAATCATAATTTCTCTTTTTCCTCAAACTGCAGTTTCCAGTGTGGTGGATAGTGCAGCAGTCCGGGACGACTCCAAAGCTGGCCATCCTAAAGGTTAGAACCCCTTTTCACTCATTCAAATAACTGTGCTCCACACGTCCTCCTTATGTCACCTTCACCTTCTGACATCTGACCTTTAGGGCCAGCACGGCAGGTGTTCGTGCCCGAGTCGGAAGCGTCCAACTTCTTCAAACGCCGCAGTCGCCGCTCACCCCGATCCTATGCTGAGCTCCAAGGTAACTGCTTTAATATCTGTTTCTCTTCTCGATCTCTAGATAACAGTAGCTGGGCTGTTGTTACCTGCCAAGAGGAAATAGTTTTGAGTTGATTACTTAAGGTCTGTCATCTTACTGGCGGTTAACCAGCAGGTTTTGTGAGTAAAGTGTTTTGTCTGTGGTTTTAAGGGAGTGTTATATTTATTCGTATTTGGTGTTGTGTGTGGTTGACTTGTCACAACATCGCCTGAGCGGTTCATGTCTGAAATATGGCCTCCCACAGAGAAATGTGTGAGAGTGTTGGTTTTGTTGGTTTGTAGCTGGACTCTAAAGAGGTTTTGAGGTTTTGACTGCAAGCACAAGAGTGAAGTAGAGAGAGAGCAATGGAAACTCAAGCAGGTGTTTTGTTCTATACAGTAGCAGCTTTTAAATCCAACATACACACACACACACACACACACACACACACAGCTCTTTCTCTCTCTCTCTCACACACACACACAGAAGCTGGAGGCTGCAGAAGGAGTCACAGGGTAGCATGGAGCAGGCTCCTACTCTGTCAGTTTCTCGGTACAATAAGCTCATTCTTGCACTGCCAGCATCCTGTGCGATGCACAACACCGACACACCTCAACCCAAATGAGCAAACACACTCATTAACTAATGTTTAGGGACGTTCCTGCAATCACACTGGAACTTTCATCACACTCTATCACCAAAACAACTTCTTTCACAACTAGAAACAGGGTTCCTTTATTCCGTTAACTAAGATAAATGGCCAGACTTACCAGCAGTGATTTTCCTCTTTTCAGTGAAATGTATTCTTGTCAATTCCTCTCTTTTACTGGTGTTCCCCCCGGTGCAGGCCTCCAGAGACAGGTCATTTCACCTTGCCCGCCCATCAGAGCACCAACCCAGGGCCTCATCCGCTGGACAAACATTCTTGGAAAAAAATAACACTTGCCGTAAGAAAAAGGCTGATTATGTTCATGCCAGGTCGGTTCATGAGGGGGCAGTTGTGTGACTGTTTGTAAGGACTTTTATTTTTTTGCCAGGCCTTAAGCATCTCTGTGCTGGCATGCCAACAAATGATCCTACCGTGGCTGAATCTGAGTTGTTTTTGACGTTCTACTTTAGTAACTTGTTGTGGTTCGTCAGCCAATTTCAGTTTTCATATAATCTTTATTACCTGACTTAATGTGAGACAAAAAATACCAAAATGTAACAAGAGAAAATGGTCATTTAAAACACAACGCACAAATCTGTAATACCCATATTTTCCAACAGATGTTTGATGATTTAAAACTTAAAAAACTGTGACTTCAGTGCATCCCTGTATGGTTTTGTTTCCGAATGTCCCATGATTTTCCCCTTTACCTTATGATCTGTTATTCTGAGGACAAGGACAGCCATTTTCCACCAAATGAGCTCTGTTTTTTGATTGGTTCCATTCAGAGTTCTTGGAACTTTGGCGCTATCCAGCAAACCAGCCCAGTTCCACCAGTTTGGAGGAGAATCACTGTAATCAAGGATGCTTTATCAACAGATAGTGTATTAATCCAAAAACAAGCATTGAACCAACTATTGAAGAAGATAGTATGACAAGGAGTGGAACATTTCATCATAGTTGGCACTTTAGATCTAGGAAAACCTCCTATTCTTTGGCTCCTACTGAGATCCAAATTTTCAGACTCGGAACCAGTTTAGTTTGGGTCACAATGCTCCAACCAAGGTCAAAATAAGGTACTGGAAACTGAACGGAACCTGTTCTATGTTGGTGGAAAGGGGGTAGAAGAAGTCGTTAAGGACATGTCATCACTTTAGCATACTCCATATTCAATAATAGTATGCTAAAGAGGAAAATGGAATCAATCTGCTGGGTAAAAAAATAAGAAAGAATGGGAGAAAGAGAGGCAGTACAAACACCTGTTGACAGGCAAGCAGTTTTACAGGTTTGAGGGTGGGTGTGAGACATGTTTCCTGCAGTACAATAAGCCCTAAATCATTGGGCCATTTGTAAAGAAAATAAGTTTGCAGAGTGGATGCAGGTCTGTGAAATGTTGTGATGTAATCCCTACACTTTTCAAAAGCTTGTTAAACTAAAAGTAAATTGAAGGACTTACAGAAAAACACTTACAGCATAGTAATATCTAATGTGTACAGTAGCTCCCCTGTGACTAACATTTCCTAATTAGTAAAAAAACAACAACAAAAGAAACAGCATGAGGATAAGGCAAGAGAGAATTGCTCAGATTTGAATCATAACATATTAGGCAAATTGAAAATCAGAGTTGTTGATGGTGATGGATGTAAAGCCACAAGATTACCAAAGTTCCGAATTCATCATGCGGGGACTATGAATTTCACATCAATCTGTATGATAGTTCCTGCTATTTCTCTCAAAACCAAAAACATCAACCTCATGTAGGCCATAGGGGAGACAAGGAATTATCAAGGTCAGCAGAGTTCATCATCTGGGGACCAGGAATGCCTGAACAAGATTTGATGCCTAAAGATGTTGACAGGACATGTGAAAACTTTGACCTACTGGTGAGGTTACAGGGCAGGTAAGGGCTCATCAAAGTCATTAGGATTTGTCCTCTAGGACCTGTTGATTGTGCTTGATGTAAAGCCAAGAGAGCAACAAAGTTTTACAATTCATCATGAGGGGATCACGAATTTGTGTACTAAATTTCACACCGATCTATCCAGTAGTTGCTGAAATATGTAACTCCAAAACAAAAATGTCAATCTTATGGTTGCACTGGAGGAATCAGGGGATTATCATAGTCCGTAGGTTTCGTCCTCTGGGGACCAGGAATGTCTTTACAAGATTTGGTACCAATAGATGGTGAAATACAGGAGAGGCGAACATTTTTAAAAGCTGCTGGGGCTAAAGGGCAAGTCAGGGCGTTATTAATCATTAAGATTTATCCCCTGGGACCATGAATGTCTACAAAATTTAACTTTAAACGCCATGCCACTCGCATAGCTAAAAGTCAAAAACATCAGGGATCAGTCTGCCCCTGCTTCATCTAGCAGTGTCATGTCAGTAGGTTGTAGATCAAATGTTTGGATGACTTCTCAACTTTCCTCTCCCTTCTTCTCTCCCCAGCTGAGCAGCAGGTGAGGATTGCTGCGAACGAGCGGTGGAGGGAATACAATGAGGAGCAGAGGAATCGGCGTGAGAACTACGCTGAAGAAGCACGCGATGGTAAGACCTGCATGCAACTGCTTTCAGTTCCATTTAAATGCTCTCGGGTTCATCTTCCCTTAAACTCAAGGTACAGGCAGCTAACAAAATGCTTGAGTGACAAAATTAACTAATTTCCATCCTACAGACTGAAAACATCTAACATTAAGTGTGTATCTCAAGATGACTTTGTCACAAAACACTGAATCAAACAGAAAAATTAAGCATATACAGGGACTTTGTTTAAGTAAAATCCAGCTAATTGAAGTTTGTGTCATGTTGTGAGGGCTAACTGTAATTGATCCTTGAGGAAAAACCTGACGTTTACTCAGAGTTGGAGTTCCAGTTTGGGTCTCGAATGTCACCCACGAGCCTCTGGACCGCGGCAGAGCGCCTGGGGACTCCACACCAAATCAAAGTGTCCATTTGTGGTTGACCCCAAGCTGACAATCTTCTATGCGGTTGTCCGTCCAGTGTGATAGCTGTCATGACAGTTTTCTAAACTAAGAACTGCTTACCATAAAAATGCGACTCGGTTTTATAATAAGATAAACAGTGTTTTGGATGGTTTGGGTCAACAAGGTGGTAAAAACTTCTCCACCATCGAACACACCAAGGTTTTGTAGAAAGTGTCATACATGTCATAACTCTTATTTTTCATAAGTCTCAAGATTGTTGGCTTTTCATTCTGCATATACCCAATGTCATTACAAGGGGAAGAACAAAACATCGTAAAAGCATGTACAATATTCTGGCGATGGTTACCTCCGCCAATCTGAATGGAAATGTGAATTAGCTACTTTCAATCATGTTATGTGTTCATAGCAGGTCATTAACAAGTCAAACCTGACACAAACACAGTGTATTTAGTTGAACCGATTGAATTTGTGTTCATTTTGGATTTAATGTTCTCCTGGCAATATAGGCCTTGCTGCCATTTTGTCAGTGGTTTGTTAACTGCAGCCTCTGAGCCAGCCAGACTCTGGCCGTCAACATCATCTAAATTTGACGGACAATGACAATGGAGATTATTCGTATAGCTCACATTAACTAGACAGAGCCTGGTCTGCCTGGAGAGTTTAAAGTTACCTTCGGCATTAATAACAGATGGCGTCCCGTTAGCTCCGCTGCTGCTTGACTTGCTTGCGTCGCTAAGTAGTAGTGTATGAACACGCGACAGTCCTGCAAATGAATTGCATGCTGTGTAACCAAATGTTCTGCATACTGGAGGTAGTTTCCCCCTTTGATGAAATGGAAACTTTACAAAATTTGGTCACTAAATGTTAGATTAAGCTAGTGGCTAATTATGTCTGTCTTGTGTTTGGTGCTGCAGAGTTAGCATGCGAGTTATGTTTTTTTTTGTGTTTTTGCTGTAAATAGCTGCCTGCTGTGGCTAAAAAGAGAGTGAACCAAAGAAGCGCATTTTTAGGCCGGATAACCAAAACAATTAGCTAAAAGACGCTAAAGCACAGCAGAGCAGAGAGAAACTGGGATAAGGTGACAATTCGGACCTTGACTATAGCCACCTTATTTATTATTTTTTTGACTTCCTTTATCCACAGAGACAAATGAGAGATCAAGGGAGACGCACGAGCAGATACGGGAGTATCACTACGATGGCCTCTATCCTCGCTACCACTGGTTCCACTGAGCGTACTGACTCGCAGGGAGGGCCGGGCTACAGCACCTCTCATCTGAGGTCACCTTTACCCCCCTACAAATGTAGATTCCTGACACCTTGAGAGCAAGTGCTAAAGTTATCTCCTTGTTTTACAGTACTTAAATCTACAAGATACAGGTTATCTTTTTTTGTTGTTGAATAAAACCTTAATGGTGCAACCTGTCAAACTGTAAAATGTATTAAAAGTGCAGTTTTTGTATTGTAAGCCTACTTTATCGTATAAAATGGAGGCATACATTTTACATGGTTGGTCTTAACCTCCTTTTCTGCATGTACATACACGCTATACAATGTCAGCCTGAGGCTCTTTCTCAACAGTCTGAAACGTATTTTACGTCCAAAGTCGAAATAAGAAATAAAGAGGCGTCTGACTTCACCAGACCATTGATGTGTTTTTTTACTCAGGCTTGCTCTGTCTGGTATTTGGAGTATTTAAAGGGAGGGAGGCGGTGTGGAATAAAAGAGAAGATGAGGTGAGCTGCAGAAGTCATCAGCCGGAGATGGATTCCACATTCCAGAGTGGAAATATTAGAACCGAACTGGGCAACGGAGAGACAGACGAGGCAGAGAGAGGGAAAAACACTATAGGACGGCATAACGAGCCCAAAGTGAAACCCTCAGAATGATGTGGCATGGCACGCCGTACCGGGTAATCACAGAGCTGCACATCCAAAAAACCTTATTTTATCTCTGCGCTACGATTCCACCTCAGACCTTTCCCCGTTCACAGCCAAGTGCATTGGCTCGCTGACTGGAGTGTGTGCGCCACCTGGCCTCTTTCATCACACCAACACATGGAGTGTGTTAGAGGATGGTTGTGTCCTTATACAGGAGACTGTTCAGTCCTTTACTAACCAAATAACCTACTGTTCCAGAAATATGAAACAGTAAGAGGGCTTCTTAAAGGCAGTGATGTGATAACTCCCTAATAGCATAATGGAGATGTGCTGTTAAATACTTTATATATATAAGCAACTGGGAAAAAAACTTGAAAAGAAAAAGATGAAGTTGGATTTATGTGTAAACTTTAATCTGACAGGACTGGACTTTTTCACAGCAGACATGTTGGCTTGTCCTGGCAGGAATAGTATGTGTCACTAATAACATTAATGTGGCTCTGACCTGGGAAACAGTGAGCCAGCAGGCACAGTATTAAAAATTCAAGATCCTAATTTGAAGCAGCTAAATTGAATTCAGCCATCGCTGAATAACGGCGCTGTACTCTTCCTATGGTCTCACGTTAAAACGTCTTTGATGAAAAAACAGAATAACAGTCAGAAAAATGTTTTCCATCATGCTATTAAAGTTGTTTTATATGATACCATTCTTTCCAGATCTGCACGAAAATCAGTGTGCTCATCTTTCATCACTACACTGTTCTGTCACCCGAGTGAAAAACAAGCGCTTGACATGAAATGTTGCAAAATATTACTTTAATCAGCACATCACAGTATCATTACAGACATAAAAAATATCCATAATCAACAAAACGAACACTTTAAAACATAATTCGTACAAATTTAAAACAATTCTAAATACGCAGTACTTCCCTCGACAGCAAGCTTGGTGCCGTCACTTGCTGTTGAGGAACTTGCCGTGCTCCTCTCCTCGAGTCAGGAGGAGCTCTCCGCCGATCTTTGGTCCGGCCTTCTCCTGAAAGAAAAAAAAGTCAAGAGCAACATCAGGTCTGTTTCTTCCACAGCAATGGAAGATTCTGTTTTTTAAATGACCTGAATAAATGAGATTTTACCTTCAGCATCCCGTCACGCTCCCATTTAAACAGCCCGCAGTTACTGGAACGATAAAACAACATTAATTTAACACGCATGTTATTTGCATGACTGCAATGAACCCTGAATGTGATGACAGGAGCATGAAGAGTCTCACCTGCAGTGTTTGTTGGGCAGTCTGTCTAAGGCGATGGCTCTCTGTCCGCAGGGGCATTTGAAGAAGCGCTTCATGGCGTCGTGCCACCGCAGGTCATGATTCTCCTCCACGCAACGATCTGCCGGCTTGAAGTAGGTGTAGCCACACTGGAGGCAAGGGATCATGGGAAATAACAACTTAGTTCAACTGAGAGGGGGCTAATAATCACCTCCACCATGCTCACATTAATGTTTCTAAACACCACATATAGCATATATATGTATTCACAACTCAGTACCTTTTTACAGGAAACAGCACGACACTTCATCTCTCTGATGCCCTTCATCTTCTCCTCCATCTGCTCCTTCTTCACCAGGACATCGAAGTAGCGCTCCTGCAGCTGGTACTCAGCCTGCGAGAGATAGAAACTAGAATCTTGCGATGTTTTACACGTGTTAAGTGCAGCTGGATTTGTAAACAGGGAGCTGCAAAGCCGAAAGTCTTAATAGATGAATGTTATCAAGCGTGATTTGTCATACCGCCTGCAGCACAGCGCCGTGTCGGGATTTGGCGTTGAGGATCTTTTGAAACTCCTCCGACTGGACGTAGAGGAGTTGATCTCGCTTCTTCTTCTGGGCCGGTTCTTCTTCCTCGTTGCTGGATGTTTCACCTGCACGGTGAGTAACAGGACAGGTCAGAACAAGCAACCACGACGTTTTTTCTTAGACGAATCTAGCACTCAACTTTCTACACTTTCAGCAGGGAGCTCTTCATCCTTTGTCATAACTGCATTTTCTTTTAGTGAATTATTTTCTTACAAAAATTGCTATAAAGTACAATCCCTAAAAATCTATTCATGTTATGCTGCGTCATAAATGGAGGTATATGGTTTCTGGCCTGAAGAGCCACATGCAAACAGACAAAACACGCATTTGGTAAACACAGGTATGATTGTGTACCCTTGGGTGAGGTGAGATTCTTCTCCACCCTGGTGTTGATCTCACTGCTGTTACTCCTCTTTCTCTTCACAGCGTTGGGGTCTTCCTTTTGAAGCCCCTTCCCTTTGGCTCTCAGCTTCTTCAGAGCCAACAGCTTGGCGGCTGATAGGCTGAGAGCGCTGGGGGTGGGTGCAGGTGGCGAACTGTTTTCGAAGAAGAGGATGTCTTCCCCTTCGGAGAAACCTCGGCCCAGAGTGGGGGCGTGCGGGGCCGCGGGGCTCTGAGTGTTCTTGGGGACCTCGGACGCTGCTTTTGGGGACGTCAGGCCGACCCGGCCCAGTGAGGATGACGACCCAGGTCTGGGCCCTGCTGAACTCTGCAGCACCCTCTTCTGGATGTCGCCTGCCCTCTGCAGACGGTTCTGCAGAAGTTCTCGCTGCCTCTGTTTCTGTTGCTTCAGCAGGTCTGAGGCGGAGATGGACTGAAGGGGAGCTCCAGCTGCATCTTTGGAGACTGAGGATGAACAACAACATAAACACCAAGCTACTGTTCCAAACTGGGATCAAACCAGGCTAGAGGCATTTCTCTATCTATACGTTTTAATGATTTTTTTTTTCTCAAGCTGACATTCTGCCTCTTCATACTGAAAACAGTCGGTACACTGCTTTGGAAGGAGAATCTAATCAAAACTGTCCAGTGTGTCATCTGGGAAAAATAGAAAAAGGATTATTTTTTGTTTTGGCTCTGGCTCCGATTGTATTGATGCTAACACAACACGTGGTGTGGTGAACACAATTTTCGCCACCTGTCCGTGTCATGTGTAAAGGTGACGGAATTAATGTCCTCTAGTAGTCAATCGCCTATTTTTTTTAGCAAGTTGACTCACGTTTAAAAAATGCTAATTTGAGTGTAAAAGTATGGGGAGTAAACCTTGAATCAGAGATGGCCTGTTGTTACTATTGTTGATGCTTTTTCACCTTGACTGTAAATATTGATATTGGATCCAGTGAGGAACTGGCCATGAGTAGCAGTAGTCAAAGGCACAGGGATAATTCCAGGCCGTTTACCTGGTTTGCTGCCCTGTATCAGGTGCTTCTTCAGCTGCAGAGCTCCGGGCGTTGGCATCGACAGCAGGCTCTTAAATTCATTTGAACAACCTGAAACTTCACCAGACTGCACGGCTAAAAAAAACAACAAAACACACACACACAAACAAGAGACAATTAAAAAAAGGACTTTCTCTTATATGCTTTTACAGCCAGTCATTTAGTGTCCTCACCCTTCACAGTCACTGCTTTAAAAGAGACAACTGGGAAGAATTGGATTACTGGAAGGAGGGTAGGTGTGTGTGTGTAACTGCTCCTCACCGAGCCTCTTGGCCTGATCGATGAGCTGGGATGAGCCCTTCACAAACAGCTTGTCCAGGGTCTTCTGGGTGGGTTTGTTCGGTTTGGACGCCGTTCTGCAACACACAGAAACGTTACTGGGAAAGTCAGGCAGCTCGCATCCTTGCCAGGTCCCACACGCTGCTCCTGGCTTTGTAAGCTGCAGTTAGCCCTGCACAAATTGACTTCAGCAAACACTGTAAAAGTGTGAAGACAATTTCAGCCAGAATCCAAATCGGATAGGGCCGCGACCTCAGTTTGTGCTTCAATAAAGTGACTCCACTGATTAGACTCACAGTGAGGCAGCGCAGGCGGCTGAAGACACACCGCCGTAGTGGAAGCCGTCCTGACACAGGCGCTCTTTCAGGCTGCCGCCTTTCCCCTTCACCTTGTTGGGAGCTTTCCCAGAATACGACGACTGCAGCTCGGCCCTCTTCGAGCTCATCTTCTTATACTGGGCCTTGACGTGATACTGGCAGAACTGGCAGTCATACTGTGAGCAAACAGCCACAAAGAGACAAGCCATAAGATAAAGTGGAATTCTTTAATTTCAATAAATTCAGGGAAACGCCGGGAGAAGCTGGACCCACCATGTTGACGATCTGAGAGCAGGGGTCTCCGTTCTTCTTCATGGCCTTGCAATTGCTGTAGTCCTGAGCTTCACCCATCAGCAGCACCTTCTGTGGGTGATCCACCGTCAGGCTCACCTGCGAATGTTCAACACAGTGCTCATTAGTGCTGAGGGATAAGTCATACTTCCTCGTCATCTCAATGTGAACATGTAAGTTAAGCACATCGCAAAAGGCCGACTGAAACATAATGAATAAGAAAAATCATTATGTTTATACGTGTCATGCATTCACACTCAGCATGCTTACATTTGGCCAATCAGAAAGGGGCACAAGCTAGCAGTCAGCTACCCACAGATTAATTGGTCTCTATATGGTGAAGACTGTGAGATTAACTAATAAGAGCAGTTCAGTATTTGTTTATTTATCAGAAGTCATTTCACCGTCGCAATATTGAATCGTACATCACAGATTTTCATCGTAATGTTGCGAGCCGAGTTGTCACTGTTATTTTCCTCAGTTACAATTAGTCAATCAGTCAATCAAGAGAAAGGCAATGAGCAACTGTTGAAAATGAATGTATTGATTAGGTCATTTTCCAAGCAAAAAAAAAAAAAAAACACAAGAAAGAGAAGAAGAAAAGAGAATCAATGGTTACAACTTCTGCAGTTCGGAAATTTGCTTTAGTAACATGCGTTTATATGCTGTTTCATATCATTGTAAACGGAATATCTTTGGGTTGCAGACTGCTGACATTTTACCAAAAAAAGATTTAGTCAAAGAATAGAGAAAACAATCAGCAGATTAATCTGTAATGAAAATATACTGCTGTCTAAACTGAAACTTAAACATTTAAATATTTTAATCTTATGAAGAGAGCCGCTGCTTATAATTCTTTAATAATGCTTTCTGAAAAAGCAGAAGAAAGACAAAAGGAAGAGCACAGTCAGCTAGGAAAGAGTACTTAACTGATTCAGCATAGTACTTCTATTACACAGGATGAGAGATCATCTTTTGGGCAGTTATTATAAAAAAAAAACAAATAACAATTTTTTGATACAAAAGCTGTAATTCTGTTTCAGTGACAGCTCTTTAGCCTACAAACATCGCCTGGTCTGACCACCGCTTATGAAACAGTTCCTGGTGAGATTTTAAAAGCTGTGTCCAAAATGTGAATGGGGTGGAGGTGACGCCTCGTTTCTCCTGGTCTGAACTCAAACTGCCCTTTGTGGGTGGTAAGGGTGTGTGTGTGTGTGTGTGTGTGTGTGTGTGTGTGTGTGTGGTGCATTTGGAAAAGGCTTCAGCCTCCCTCGCCACATTCCCCTCTTAACATCTCAGTGTGTCGTGCCATGCTGCCACCGACTGGCTATTTTCATTTCACCAACACCTCCACGCTGCGTTCTGTTGTAATTGGCTTTCATTGCCAAACCAGTTAATGCCAAAAAAACCCCCTCAAAAAACAGTTCAGTAAAAGATAAATAAAACAACGTTATCACTTCACCACGGGCAGCTCATTTTCGACTGCAGTGAGCGTGAGAGATGTTTCTGACCCAGTTTTCTGTCACACGGTTCAGACTTAAATCTCGTCTACACGTGGGCCATCTTTTAGTAAAATCAGATTCTGCATGCAAGAAAAGAATAAACATTTCCAGCTGTGTGGGTAAGCTATATAAATAACTCAAACTCTCCCCAATATCTCATATATGATTCCTCCCTCACTTCCAGTATTTAAAAAGTAAAGGGGAAAAGATTCTGACAAATTGTATTTAGCTTAATATCACTGAAACTGAATTCCCACATTCTCTTGCACATCAAATTCAAGCATTTTTAATGACAGCTAAGGCAGATGGTATTATATTTAGTCCAGACTGTCAACTCACCCCGTCATATCCGTCTTTCTGCTTCATAGGGTTGGGGTTGAGGAGGCCGATGACCATGCCCGGCTCCGTCTTCCAGTGCTCTTTGTGGACTTCCCCGAACAGCAGCAGAGACACAAACACTTCCAGGTTATGGAGGTCGTTCAGTTTCCAGATGCTGAAGGTTTTGCCCTGCAGAGAGGAAGCACTCGGTCAAAAATTGAACAGTGCACAGTGTTTCCAATACATTCCATAAAGTTGAATGCAGCTTTGGTTGAATTTCAGTGCTGTGACAAAAACCTTCATGACTTCCATCTTCCCATCAATCAAGATTTGACACTGCTAGATTAGGAAAGCATTTATAACTCAACTGCATTGGCTAAAACCTTCACCAATTATACTGCCTCTGTTCTTTGAGAGTGTGTGGTAATATCAGTGGAACAGGCTTTAGAACATTAAAACATCTCTGAGAAACAGCATTTATGATCAAAAACATGACAATATAGGCTATGGAAAATGAAACTATAGATGTTGCAATATCTCTGCTTCACATAGTTACAAAAAAATACTAGCAAAAAAGCAGAACAGGAAAAAAGATTCAGTATCATTGTTATGTATGATATGTAAGTTTCCTGAAATGAAGATATATATGTTTGATATGTAAACGTTTACACATTGATGTATTCAAAAAAAAAAAAAAATGGAGTGTTATAACCAGGGATGAGAGGTGTAAGCATAAACCTACACTGGTGTTGCTCTGTGGCGTGGCCTTGTTGACCAGCACCGCAAAGGTCACCCAGTCGCTGTCCTCCAGCTTCTCCCGAGTCAAACGCTCAGGCACCTGCGACAGGCGGATCAGACGGCGGTCGGCCATCTTGCGATCCATCTCGCTGGAGGAAACCAGTGGTTTTCTGAAACAGAAGAACCAAGATCCAAAACTGAAACACTGGACAAGAAAGTTTGTGTGAACATGCAACAAGCTGTAAGCTGCTAATTGTTTTCAATCACTTCAGTGTCCTCACCTGAGCCGCAGTCCTGAGTATCTCTCAACAGCCACATCTTTAGGAAGAGGAGGAAGAGAGGAAGGTTTGGGCTGTCCTGCTGATGCAGCTGGTGCAGGTCTGCTCTGGGAGGATGGAGGTGATTTCAGAGGGTGGGTGACCTTGCTCGTGCTCTCTACTGGCTGGAAAGAGCTGCCTAGCTTTATCTCCACCAGTGGCCCTCTGTCTTCTGCTGAGAACACAGTGAAGAAGATGAACTCAAAACATGACTTCCAATAACAAACTTCTTTCAGTTGTTCTGGTTTATGTAAATGTTTGCGTAATTTGTACCGGATGTGCTGGGTTTGGCATGGTGAGCTACCCTGGGTTTGCGCTTGAAGGAGTCAGCATTGTTGAGCTGATCAAAAAAGTCAGAGGACTCCTGGAGCTTCACACCTCCTTCTCTGACTGGAGTGGATGAAGATGTTGCTGCTGTCAGACGAAAAAGAAAACATAAGCAAAATTAACTTTTGTTGCAGGTACTGTATGTGAGGTATTTACCCATTTATTATGTGCTTACTTTATAAAATAAAATATAAAAAGTGGGCAAACACTGCGGCTTGCGGACAACAAAAAGTTCACCTGCTTGTGTCTTGGTCTTCTGAATGGCAGTGGCTGGTTTGGCCGGGGTCCGTTTGGAGGGCTGTCGAGGGGGTGTTGGTTTGGGGGTCAATGGTTTGGGAGCAGCCGAGCTCCCTGCAGCTGTGACTGGAGCCGAAGATGAGGCAGCAACCTTCTGGCTTGCGTTCAGCTGCTGCTGCAACCGCTGCATCTGCTCCTGCATCCGCCTGAGCTCATCTGAGGAAGGAAGACACTGGTGAACCCAACAAGCAACACTTAATGAACTTATTACACTGTAGAGGAGAGACTGCAGCAGCACAAACCTTGTAAATCCTCCCTGGACCTGTCCAGGCTCTCATGCGCTTCTCCTGCACCTTCTTTCTCTTTAGCGTCTGTCTCTTCATCTTCAATATCGTCCACATCTCCAAAGAGTTCCGACACTGAGTCTTCTTTGTCTGCGTCCTCCTCGATGCCATCTTTGTACTCCTCCCCCTCATCGTCATTATCAAACAGGCCCTCCAAGTCGTCTGCCTGCTCCTCCTGACCGCCCTGTTGTTCTCCGATGCCCTCGTTCTCTGCCAGCAGTGCTGTCAAAATGTCCAGATCATCCTCGCCTGGGAAGGAAGAGATAAGATATGTGCCGACTTATGTCTTGACAGATTCATAAAGCTGTACCTCAACATGTATTCAATCACATGATACTTACTGTCCATTTTGGAGAGGTTGATGACTTTTAATTTGATTTGATTACCTAAAAGAAGGCATACACATTATTACTTGGAATGAACGACACACTAATTCGGGAACTCTTCTAGTATGGTAAACCCATGAAAATAATAATAACAATATCAGAGTTTTATGACGTTTATCTGTGCAACTTGTACTGTTACATCCAAATAGTTTTGTTACCATAGGCTATCTATGCTATCAACTTAAAATGTCAGTTTACGTGAAGGAGATGAGTAAAGTACGGAAATTCAGTTTCAGCCTGACACAACGTCTTGTTTCACCGTGCCCATTTAAACAGAGTCAACATTGTCAGATACACAGTGATTCAATTTGTGAATGTCAACAATTTGACAATATGAATACTGTTTGTCACTTCTGTGAATGTAAAAATGAAACGTTAGCTAGCTACTTATTACATTTCAGTTTCTGTTTACTTAAAGATGAGACAGCCGACTTACCTTGTCTCCTACTGATACCGCTTTGTGTCCTTTGCTAGCTCTAATGTAACTTTGGCGGCTTCCACAACAGCGTCAAACCTGTCAATGTATTACTTATTTTCCAGTTATTAGTACGGCATGTAGCTATTTAAAAGTCATGAGTTATATTTGATTAAAAATGCCACATAAGGCTTGTGTTGTAAGCTTTACAACCTGCTTTCAGAGCTCTGGACGAGGGAGAAAATCTAATCTGGCGCTAAACGGAGGACCCGGCTGTGTTGTCAAAGTTGTGGCAGTTGCCCGACGATCTGCCTGACTGAAAAAAACAGGCTCGTATATCACTTAATGGCTTTTCGACCGAACTTTGAGGGCTACATTGATCACAAAGGAAACATTAATGCAGGATTAAAAATTATATGTTCGACAACATGAATTTCTGTTAATATCAATTTTGTTGCAGTATTTGTCGACGAGGAACTCAGTAGCCCAAAATTGTTTTTTGTTTACGAGACTGAGGCCCGGAGTATTGTGTAGAGTTCCCCCTGCATTTTAGCTCGCAGGTGCATCTTCCTTGTTGTTTTTAGGGGCAAATATAGTCTTCCTCGCTTGAGCCTATAAATCCTACTGTCAACCCTGTCTTACCTCAACCATAGCCTTTTTTGTAGGCTTCTATTTGATAGCGTCGTCAGTAGCTAAGGAAGAAATGTGCCTTGAAGGATAAATCCAAGGTTTATTAATTATGCCTTACAATACATACGACCCTAAATACCTGCATAAGATATGACTGATGGGTGATTCCGCAAATGTCGAGTGCAGTTTCTCTAGAAATATTGATATTATGACTATTATTAATAACAATAATACATCTGTGTGTGTCATGTTAAAATTGTGTATTTTCAAAGCAAGAAAATGGTACTTAAACATGAATACAGTGTACTGTCTGTTCTATCCAGTACAGAAAAGAACACAAGAAAAAGAAAAAAAGTCAAACGCTGTATTTATAGGATAGAAGAAGAAAAAAGACTTTAGCAAGGATAGAGATATGTGACAAACAAGCATCAAATATGACTAAAAGCAGACACAAATTTAGCGTTTATTTTATTTTCATTCACATTACCACATGGAATCAGATGGTATTTGTACAGACTACAGAATCAGCAGGTTGTTGGAGCCTCCTGCACATACACTTACAAAGGCTGTAACTTACAGTGATAGGTTGATCAACAAGATAAATATAACAAGTTTTAATTACCAAGTATCATCTGCAGTCTAAATAAAATATATATCCTTGTATTAAAGTGCCTACATGGTGCATGCTCATTTTTCCACCAACACCAATAAAGTAATCATGAGTAAAAATATCCTTTCCAAGCAAAAAAATATAGAAATTTCATTTGACGAGAAAACATTTTAAAAATAATAAAAAGGCCTTCAGCAACCAATTGCTTGGTGAAAAAATAAAACTTGTAATGACTGAACTCACTTAATGCGTGCATACAGACAGACAGCAACAAACGTCTTATGAAAGTGTTCATACACTTTCGGTTTTGGTATTCGAGACGTGTTTTGCACTGAAGAAATTAATATTCAGCCTCGTCATTGCAGCAACAAACAGTCTATGTGCCAGATGACATGGGGTCAAAAAACAAAAGATGTGTCCTGCAATGTTTTCCTGTTCTGTTCTAACTTTTTAAAAGACTATTCAAATTTGAAACACTCGACAGGACCAATCATTTTCACATTTGTGGAAAATGTTCCCATCCTAGAATGAATTTTAATGAGTTTTTCGTGGAACTGTGGACTGAGAGATCTGAGAAGAGGTACAGGTAAAAGCAGAGGAAGACTCAGATTAAGGTGCTACAGGAGCCACTTTTTTGGTGGATGCTAGTAATGATGGAAGTCTAGTTGATGCAGTCCATGATGTGGATCTGCAGGGAGTCCAGGTCTGGCAGTATCTCATTGCACTTGGGACAGGCGTGTTCAGGAATATTCCCCTGCTGCCAGTCGGTACCTGAGAGTCCGAGACAATGATCACAACCTGAACATGCTGAACATATGTTGCTGTTACACTGCATTCTGCCAACGAGCACTTCCTCTTAATATTTTATGTTGCAACATGTTCTGACAATCACATGACTTAGGTTTTACTGTAAAGAAGGTGAAAGATTCAATAAAGGAGTAGATCAACATTTGGAAAATTGGGTTATTCAATTCTTGTCGAAAATTACATAAGAAAATTGATATAACTCTGTCTGTGCACTAAATATGACAGTAGAACCAGCAGTTACGTGGGGTTCTTTCAGGTAGACCAGTGATTTCCTTGAGCCAAGGAGACAGGAAATCCCCAGGAAGTTCCAGGTTGGTGTTTCCCCCTGCTTCCACTATCAACTATTTAACTGTGTCCTCGCCCTGACTTCATATTTAGCACAGATGAACAAGAGTATTATCAATCTTCTCATCTCACTTCGAACGAAAACACATTTCTAAAAAAGGACAGATGATTTTCTGAAGGCCCTTAAAAATTCAGCTACAATACATGGCATCTGAAGTATACCTAGAAGGCTACACTCAGGACAAAATAAAAGAAGAAAAGAGAGATACCTCTTCCAACCAAAGAAGCACCGGCTCCGTGTGGACTTCCTCCCAGTGACACATGTCTCCTCTGCATTTCGCCCAGTGATCGCCTGTGGAGAAATGCCCTTTAGCTTCAGTTTTTTTAGGCTGTTGTAAAATTTTTCAATCGACCTTCATAATCCTGCATAGTGACACGTATGTACGTCAACACGAGAGCAGGGATTTTCCTTGATGTATCAGAATGTAAAAAGGAGTTCTGTAGCGAGCATGCAATAACAGTCCCATCATGTACAATACAACTCTTTTGTCTTTGTTTCTCACTGTTAAGATTTATGATACACAAAGTCTGAACTATCAAAGTAATATATTTTTGACCGCAGGGAACACATAACAAAAAAAGTAAGGAGTGAATTTCTTAGAATCTGACATCCCCACATGGATCTGTGATGCAGGACAACATCACCAACACTGTCCAATAAACGAGCACTAGACAGGCCATGAAACTTCAAATTAATCAGATCAGAACTCAAAGGGAACAATATACTGTATTTTTTCTCGGGTCCAGACCAACTGAGCTGAACCACATGGCCAAAACCAGTCTTTGTCTTCCGTTTAATTCCGTACCTGCCCAGTGAGTCCATCTCCTCCTGCAGATGGATGTTCTGCTTCTTCACATACTCCAGCTGAGCAGCCAGACGCTCCCTCTCTTCATGGAGCTTCTCCCTCGCTGCTCGCTCTGCGTAGAAGTCCGAGGAGTAGACCTCTGCCTGCACAGAGAGTACAACAAAAAGCATGATGGGTACCCATGCTGTCATGTCGACTTTTGACACTAAGATCTCAACACGGCTGTGAAAGCATTTATACGCCGGCTGACCTGAGCCTGGAAGACAGATATTTGCTCCAGCTCCTTCTCCTTCTGGAAGATCTCCTGCTTCATGAGATCGATCTTGTCCTGTTTGGCAACCAGCGCCTGTTCAGCAGCAGTCAGCCGCTGCTGCAGCTCGTCCAGCAGCTCCTTCTGCACCATCTGGGCCTGCAGGACCTGAAGGCGAAGGTCAAATACGTCTGGCTCTCATTTCATATAATTCATACTCTTATAGCTGCGTTACGTTGGGCGCATCAGCAGGATTTGATATTGTGCTACAGAAACAGACCTCTTTCTTCTTCTTGTCCTCTTTGAGTTCATTGTAGTCTTCAAACAGTTTGGTGTAGGCATCCTTCAGCTGGGCCAGGTTGTTCCTGTGAGAGAGGAAGGAAGGGTGTTACTGGTGCGTGTCTAAATATAAACTAATCACTTCTGGGATACAAATAAATGAGGATTTCAGATGCAATGTCTGCACATTTAAACTACTTATTAAAAAAATAATAATCAAAAAGCTATCAAAAGGGTTCAGATTGCTATATTCTCTATATATGTATGCGATGCGTGTGTGTGTGTGTGTGCAGCCTCTGACCTGTCCTCCCCAGCCTTCCTCTGTTCCATCAGGTTCTGGGACAGCATGCTCTCCAGCTGCAGCTTCAGCCGGTCATTCTCCGTCTGAACAGCCTGTTTCTCCACCAGCTGGGCCTTCAGTGTGGCCACATCTTGTTCCACCTCCCGACATCTAGACGCAAAAGGAAATACATTAATATGTGCGGATCAAGATGAGGGAATGGAACCACTGATGTACACAATATTCAGAAATAGTTTTCATACATTTTCCCTGGAATTTGTTTGGTAATAGAAAAACAAAACAATTGACAGTATTATTCTAGTCTTCTCCTTTACATTAAAGTTAAGTGGGTATGTGTATGTTGGCCTAACCTGTCCTGCAGGTTCTTCTTCATGCCTTCGGCTTCATCGAGCTTGCTCTGAGCCTGCTGCAGCTCTTTGAACAGTGTCATCATTTGAGACTTCAGATTCTCCACCTCAGAGGCTGCCTGAAATGTTTGCATGGCGCACAAACATTATGAGAAGGAAACAAAACATGACAAACAGCGGCGGACTTCTGCCAGTTACAGTAATTATAACATCGTAGATAAAGTCAGTGGAGAGAGAAGCAACTTCAAACTGAGTACAATCTGTAAGAATTGGCCAACTGTCGAATTCATACTTCATACAAATAGGGGGCAGTATATCACCAGAGTAATTGCTAACTGCTGCTAAATGTAGCTGCCGTTAGATCCAGTTAGCCATGCAGCTAGGACTGGACAGGACCCAACACAACCTCCTGAGTGCAACAGATTGTTTGATGACAAGGAATCAAGTATTGAGGTCATTTTCAGCCTGAGCTATATTATTGTATTAGCTATATATCTCAAAAAACACGGACGTCAAAACTGTTATTTCTTCGCACTACGTTGATTACTGTAGTACATTTAAACTAAAATTCTTAAATATGCCTCTTTAAATACAATGTGAGATGCTACTTTCACATCAGCCTCTCATCAGAATGGACAGATCATAATCATCTTTCACACTGAGTCTGTAGCGCGTTTAGCCTTTGTTACTCCAAACATGGTTTTAGCACTGAGTAAATACCTTTTCCTCTTTCTCAGAGTTCTCCTTTGCCTCTGCAGTCTCTGGCTGGGTGGTCTGTGTTGATTCGTCTTCATTGCTCCTCCTCTCCTCCAGCTCTCTAATTCTGTTGGAGAATTTGTTTCATAACAGTTAAAAAAAAAAAAACACATTCCAGAAGGATAAGATAAAAACCAAGGAAAATCACACTTAAAAATATAACCAAACATGAATAATAAGCAAAGACAGCTGTGGGATTACTGCAAAAAAAGTGATGGCATGTTTCATCTTTAAACAACCAATTTGGTCTAATATCCAGGAAAAAAGAGAGAGAGAAAGAAAGAAAGAAATAGTCTGACTTATTGAATTTCCTGATGCTATAACCATTTCTTTCATCTGTAGTGATGACAGCAGATAATGGCTGCTCTCTACCTGTGAGCAGAGGTCTGCAGCTCGGCCTGCAGCCGCTCGGCCCGCTGCGTCTCGTTCCTCAGTGACTGGAGGAGCTGGCTGACGGTCACCTCCTCGCTGTCGACCCGAGATGCCGTCATGCTCAGGTCAAGGCGTTTGCTGCGCTCCGAACCACACACATCGCTAATGCCGTCGATACCTCCGTCCTGGGAGGAATAATATCAGTTAGATCCCAAACTGGAACTTACACCAATGTCTTATAATACATAATAAAACCGTCTTCTTAATGTGGGTTTAAATGTAGACTTTAAGTGTTAGATGCAGCCCTTCCATGGTGAATAGAAGAAGATTCTGAATGTGCAATTCATTAATTATGTGTGTGTGTGCTGCTATTCACCGAGACCCTGATGACCTCAATGAAGGAGTCGCTGTTTGAGTCCTGATCCGCCTTCAGCTGCAGCTCAGAGTTCATCGCCACCAGGTCGTGCTTCTCTGCCTGCAGGCGAGCGACTTGGGAACGCAGGGCCTCCAGCTCTGCGCTCTGATTGGATGACACCGCCTAGAAATTACATTACACGTTGCCAATGCAGAATATATGGTTATTAAAGGTTCCATATTATGATCATTTACAGGGTTCATACTTTCATCTTGAGTGTCTACTATAAAATGTTTACTCGTCTTAATGTTCAAAAAACACATGCTTCGTTTTAGAGTCCGTCTCTTTAGTGCCTCCCTTTCTGAAAAGCCAATTTTGGGGGAAGGGATGTCATTACGATACTTCCACAGTATTTACTATATATAGCACCTAATCCTGCTTTAAAATCAAAAAGGCATTAAAAAATTACATTTCTGACAATATGGGACCTTTAAATGGCTGTTTTGGTTACAGACTGACAGAAGCTTAAATCCGTTAACAGTTATGAACATGGGAACACAACACTGGCTCTCAGCTGCTTTCATCCAGAATAAATCAACTACACACAAAAAAAACCCCTCACCATCAAGCCTCCAGCTCCCCCTGTCCTCCCCTCTCCGCCGAGTCTCCTGCTCAGCTCCTGGTTTTGAAGGGTCAGCCCCTCCATGCGGCTCCGGGCCTCCGCCAGCCTGCTCTCCAGGAAGTCCCGCTCCTCCCGCTGCTTCTCCCGCCACGCGGTCAGACCCTCGAAGCGCTCCTTCATCGTCAGGTTGGTCTGACGCAGGGCCTCTGAGGATTTGAATATGCGATGATTGTGCCAGCCAAGTCATTTGAATTATGAGCCTTTCCATCGCCGCACACTGCTGCAGCTGGTCTGCCACAATATAACTCTGAATCTCCACCCTGACATGAGCCACCAGGAACACAATGACCACTGACCCGAGCTGATAAGAGCCTTACAGAGGACTACAAAACAGACTTCTTTGTTCGTTGTTTAACAGTGCAGCAACAACAAATAAGAAGCTCAGATAAAAAAAACATTTGTCTCAGCTCTGACCCCACCACCACCAATCAGTCTCACCCTTCAGGTCTCGGTTCTCCTGGATGAGGATGTTCATCTGCTGCAGGGTTTCCTCCAGCGTGCCCGACTGACCGGGAGAGCGAGAGATGTCGCCGTTCATCATGGGGCCTCCAGACGCCATGACGCTGAGAGGAAGGCAAAGCCAGTTAGTGATCTCTTTGCCCTGGGTCCTATGTTGTCAGATTTGTAATAGGCTCTGAGAAGGAATACACTTCTTAACTTCACATCTCTCACAGAAATGGACTGACATTTCATTTGATGAGAAATTTTAAAATCACCACACAACATGGACATTGACTATAAAGACTTGGGATGAAATCACTAGTCTTGCTGTCTATACTTGTGCCCTGTTGTCAGTAAATGGTGCAAAAAAGAAAAAAAAAAAGAAAGAAAGAATGTGCTCCACGCTGACATCACCCATGACTCAGTGGTTCAGCATGCAGCAGCAGGGAAACAGTACACAGTCAATGAAACTGAATTATCTCATCAGCAGGTCTCATGATAATTGGATTTTGACAATAACAAGAGGGCAGAACCGATGTATCAGGCTGGAAACTGTGGCCTGCTCCTGCCCTCACTCAACCACTTACCCAGCGGCTGTTACTATTAAGCAACTAGCTTAAATCAGTATTTCATCAGCTGAGACAACACGCTGAATCTGTAGCTAACTTGGCAACAGTACAGTCAAGAAGTGGGGTGAATGCTAACCACCGCATAGACACACCGTCGGCCTGTTAAAATGTTAAAAGATATCTATGTTAAACATGTCGTTATATAATTTTACTTTCGCTTTCCTCAGGTGGGCCTATCCCATGTACGACTCTTGGTAAACACAGAAAAGTTAGCAGTAAGTCACACGACACGGCCGTGGCTCAACCCGAGCCAAACTGCGTCACAACAAATGTTAACCAAGTCAAGATGGCTTAACTCACCTGCTGTCAACTCCTGAGCCAAACGCAGTCTGGAAAGTCACTCCCGAAACACACAGGAACACTCGGAGAGACGAGAAATGTGTCGGTCAACCTTGCAGGGCTGCTTCTGGTTTGTAGCAACGTCAAGTTATGTAAGGGAACAGCGCGCTTCCGGTGATGTTTTTCAGAATAAAACAATCACTTAAGTCACAAACTATTTTAAAAAGTGTAATTTCAGTCTAAAAAGGGGTCAAGAATTGAACATTTTGCCAATTATCTCTCCTTTGTTTTAATAGGACTTTTTCCAACAAAAAAATCTTTAAACGATACAATTGTTAATGGCTTTTAATATAACTTATCTGTATAAAAAACAGTCTCAAATTTTGAAAATGTCTTGTGCAAAAACAGCAACAGTGGCATGGAAAAGAGATATACATTAAGACACGGGTCTAATGCAATCAATCCGATTATATGACACAATACAGTATGCTCAATTTGAATTCGGTATGAACTTTTTCAGTAATAACTTCATTCTGCAGCATGTTATGTAATAACTTCATTGTGTGAAACTTTTATTGATTAATTAAAAGTTAAAAAATCAAATTAGCCAAACCAAAAATGTAGAAGCACCTGTACATATACTCACAGGTTCCATATCAGCCATGAGAAATAAACCATAAGAATATTGAGGTTGCTATAATTTTTGGTGAAATTGACCTGGACACTATTTTTCAGATTAAAAGACATAAAACGCCAACAACCAAGTTAAAGAAATAAATATTCAAAATGATCAAATAAAGTCAGAACTAATCTAGGCTGCAGTACATCAAGATGGATTATCGCTAATCCATGTTTGAAGTTTTCGGTCAATTTATTTGGGATTCGTCTAGTTTTAGCTTTTATTTTGAAGGCTAATTTACCTTCCTTCCCGTCCCCACATGCCTAACTATCGCTCTGTCGCGTGAGGCTTTCGTTTCCTCGAAGTGACGTCACGGAGCAGGTAGCAGATGTGAGAATAAAGTGCAGCAGGTTCCGAACGCAGCCGCTGCTCAGACGGCTCCATCCGCATCTTTTGCACGTCACTGAGCGGCTGACAGCGGTGGGCGGGGCCCGTCGTCAGCTGACAGGGGGAATTCCCTTCAGGAGTCACCTTGCGCTTTGGACAGAGTGGAGATTCCCTAGCCTTGCTCAGTCATATTAAAAAAATGTAAAAATATAAAGCATCAGTATTTTCATTATAATTAATTATGATGTAATACCTGGAAATATTGTTTTATGAAATTACATCAAGGTCACTGCAGACTACTGTTACAATACGACAAGCCGACCAACTTGTTTAGAGAGTGGCAAATTAAATCAAATGTAAAATATGACAGTATTCAATCGATTCATTCAGATAATCTATTTATTATATAAAAAGAAAATAAATACATGTTCACGTCAGTGTCCACTAGGCGGCAGTGCTGTCCTGACAAAAATGTAGGTCTGATGTAAAATTTCACACCACTGAGTTTAAATCAAACTACCGGAGTATATTCTATGAAATATACATATTTCCCATGATTTATATTTATTTTGAGGCCGTATTGTCTGTTGTTTAATGGGGAAAAGACTGTGTATCAAAACAGGAGCAGCTGATACCTCAGATCCTACTCTGACATAGTTTCTTTCAATATATATTTTTTAATATTATATGTTCTGCTGTGGACTACTATTATCAATCAGTGAGCCTCTTCAAAGAACTCCCTGAACTTTCTCTGAAGATGCTCTCCAACATTGGAAACCATTTACCCACCTTTCTGGGATTGATCTGGGATGCTTTCAAGGGTGCACTCGGAAAAATGGAAATCCTTAAAAAACTGATTGTCTCAGATCAGTTCAATGAAGGCCTAGATTACAGTATGTCCACATGTTAAAAGAAATAATAATGCTCGAGATTTTGCCACAGTAACCACTATTAATACATGTAGGCTATTCGTGATCAAATTTGATTTATGGATCTACTTTTTGCCTTGAAGAGTTTTAACATCGTTTGTCAGTTATACTGATGTTAACCGGCAAATAGCACTTGCACGCTCAATCAAGCTGTCTTGGAAACTTCAAATGTCGGAGCGTCCAATCAGTCCTTGAACGCAGCGCCCGGTCTGCTCTGGTGAGGCTTGTCGCTCAGGCAGCAGACAGATGAGAGGGAACAGTGAGAGCACAGCAACAGGTTGGAGTTGTGGAAGTTTCTGCAAAGTGATTTGACCGCTTTGCTCTCTTGAAAGTCTGCAACGTGGGTTTAGTTAGTGCAAATAACTAAACTAAAATAACTTGATGGACCACAGTGCAAGTTTGTTTAAAAGTTGACTCGCATTTATTTTTATTTTTTTGTCAGGAGGAGCATCCTCGGGCGTCAAGGTAACCATCTCAAGTGTTCAGTTCTTTGCAATGCAACTTTTCTGTTCGCATTTTTAACTCGCTTAAACGTGCAGACTTGAAGGGACCCCCACTGTAACAGTCAATTTTGAAACTGGGTTCACAAACTGCTAGAAGCCTGTAGCCCCTCAGCATGCTTTCCGCGGCTCTCCTCCTCGCTGCGCTCTGCGCCTTTACGCCCCGGGACACTTTTACGCACGGCTGCCAGCTCCCGTCCGAGTGGCGGCCGCTGAGCGAGGGCTGCCGAGCGGAGCTGGCGGAGATCATCGTGTACGCCAAGGTCCTGGGGATCCACCGGGAACC
Source organism: Diplodus puntazzo (assembly GCA_963678695.2). Classification (NCBI taxonomy): domain Eukaryota; kingdom Metazoa; phylum Chordata; class Actinopteri; order Spariformes; family Sparidae; genus Diplodus; species Diplodus puntazzo. The sequence continues at coordinate 7,557,298 of OZ023177.1, read as the reverse complement.
CCTGGGCGGCGGGGCGGGCAGCCTGTACAATTCGCTGCCCTTCGGGTTCGGGTATGGGTACGAGGGCGCGGAGGAAGGGCTGCTGTACTCCGCGGAGGTGGAGTTGCTATGCGACCAGGCCTGGGGCAGCATGCTGGAGGTGCCCACTGGATCAAGACTCAACCTGACCGGACTGGGGTACCTGTCGTGCCAGTCTCACACCGTGATGGAGAACTACTCCTACTTCTTTTTCCTCAGGTGAGCTGCGAAGCCTAGCTGGGCATGTTTATCCGAAACAGCTCCAACACACATCTGGACTGTAAAAGTTTCAAAAAAGTCTAGGAATTAGTTTTATTGTTGCCATCATAAATCTTTTCTTGTCAGACAGAAGTGCATTTGGCAAAACAGCCACATTAAACTGACACTCTAATAACTCTTCAGATTTATTTGTTGTGGAGTAAACTGTGATCTACAGTCAGCTGTGTAAACAAGACAACTGTATTTAAATTTCATTTTTAAGGTGCAGCACTTGAGAATGCCTCTGTAGTTCCATCAAGTGAGACTTGAAATGCTGTTTTTTTTTTCATGCAAATCATCTGTCTGACAGCTGTACTTTCTATTTACTTGCAAAAGATGTTGAGAATGAAAAAGTACAGCTGCTGCACACGCCAGCAGCCCCAGCTCTCTCCTCACCGTCTTCCTGTTTATCTCCTCCACAGGATGGACGAGAACTACAACATCCTCCCCCACGGCGTCAACTTCCAGGACGCCATCTTCCCCGACACGTCCGAGAACAGGCGCACGTTCTCCAGCCTCTTCCAGTTCTCCAACTGCACCCAGGGGAGCCAGCCTTTCCACACCTTCAGCCCCGAGTGGGACACCCAGGAGGACAACAGGGTAAGGGCATCAGTTCCACCAAACACACAGTGTCATATCTAGCACCATTTGTGCACCCGAAATTCAACCATGAATTGTAACCCTGGTGACTTCCATGCGGCATGACTGGATAGTTGGTTGCTCTAGTAATCCATGCTGGCTCCTTGAAAGCAAAAACTATCTCCTAGTGCATCCTCATTACCTTCTGAGAAGAATAAGATTAAAAAAAAAGTCTCCCTCTTCAGTCGGGTCACTTTATTTTGTGTTTGAAGAGGGCGTAAACAAACCAGATCCCATCTCGTTACCATGGAGATATCAAATTGTGTGTGCGTGTGTTGTTTTTTTTTTTTAATTCTTGCTTCTCGACTTGAATGTATCATTGTACATCAATATGAATGTGTGTGCAGTGTGTGAGTCAGCAGCAGAGTGAGGTCTTGGTTTGTTTGTGTGTGTGTGTGTGTGTGTGTGTGTGTGTGGGTGGACACCTAATCCTGAGTTGACTTGTGACTCCGCTGACAGGAATGTGGTGAGGATCAGTAAGAACACAGTTTAACTAGCCTCCGGCACAGTGCAGGGCCACACACACGCACACACACGCACGCACACACACACACACACACACAATAGTATAACATACAAGGAGACACACGCACACAAGAATTGTTTATACCAACGATTGGTCACATGTGATCACGTACTGGCCGTTTGAAGATCAAAGTGACGAGTGATTGGTCGAGGTCCGTCGGTCTTCCACCTCAGGCAGACAGGACGCTGGCCGCCCAGAGGTCAAAGGTCAAATAGCAGAGATCGACAGGTTTGACAGGCAGCAGTTTGAAAGCGTGCCAGTCCCCCCGGCTTCGATTCATATCAGTGTGAACAAACGCAGCCTGCTGACCCCGTCCACAGAAGAAGACAGGTCTGCTGCTGCGATTCAGGCATTTTACGAAGACGCCTCCTCTCAGTGAGCTGAGCAGGTCGCACTTACGGACAAGACAGAACACGGCGGCTGGAGGTGGAACTGCACTGGTCTTTGCCCTCCTGCTGACAGGATAGGAGAGAAACAGTTCAGACGCTGGGGAGGTTTTTAATTGGTGGCACGAACACAAAATAGTTCAAATTCACATATTCATATCAGAGCTGTACACTTGAGACGTAGATTTAAAAAGAGTTGGGAGCTTGAAACATCACTTGGACTTGAGTGATGTCAAACCTGACTTCATTTTTACCACTTTAAGAACTTTTATGTCTCGTTCTGAACTGGTGAAATCCTGGAACAAGACCAGCCACATATCATAGTGACAGGCAGGTCTTGCTTGACCCCAAACAAGCCTTTACTTTGAAGGGGTCGTTGCAGCTTACACAGGAAATTGCCTCCATATTATGGTCAGTGTTCAGAGACCTGGAAGACGTATAGTTAACTTGACTTTCTTGAGACATGACTTGAACTTTTCACAAGTTAACTTTGACTTGCCTTGTTTCACATGACTTGAGACTTATCTTGGACTTAAAATGGAGTTTGCCTGCCAAAAATCTATCTGCATTAACAGTCGGGATGCAGCACCTTGTCCCTGACTGACCTGTTCACTGCCTGCAGCACACGTGGAGGCCGACATGATTACATGTTTCCTAAATGGATTTAAGGGGATTGCGTTATTGTCGGAAGTATGAATTGCAGATCTTAAAACGTGCAGTGCTGTGGTGTCTTCCTCCCCCCCTTTTTTATTCAGGTTTGACCGGCAGGCTGTGGCCTCTGAGTTGTATGGTCAAAGGGTCAGTGGGGCAGGGGTTAAACACACTGCTCACTCAGAGGACAAGCACTCACATGCAGAGGGTACGAGCTTCAGGCAAGGCGGGGGAAAACAGGTGTTTTGCTGCGGGAATTTATGGAAAAGTGTAAGATAGAAGGACCTTCTTCTTCTTCTTTGTCCTTCATGTCTCTCCTTACGATGCTATGCATCCCTGTCTTTTGTCTTTAAAATTTGAAAGTATCAAGATTCGAAGCAGATGTAAAACCCTCCTTCTCCCCATTTTTTTTTTATCTGCTTTGGCTGCAGATTAAAAGAAATTTAGAACAACTGAGAAAAGGCAGATCCCATTCCTAATTTCAGTATTTGCTGTTCTGAGTTTGGTCCACAGGATGACTTTCCCCTGGCTGTGTCGCCCTCTCGGCGTTTTGAGCTTTCCGCAAACCCTTCAGCCGGAGTTCAAACACAAAACATGGCTGACACTGGGAGGTGATTTGCTTCTGGTTTCAGCCTCGTGGGAACCAGACGCCCCTCCAGAGGGACAGACAAGAGACTTCCTCCGCTCTTCTGCCAAAACCTCCAATTAGCTTTTGTTGGAGCCTCCTCTTATCAGCTACATTTGGAGCAGCTTTAGCCCTGAGCGGGAGGTAGAGACTCCCTACTCGTCTGTTCAGTACGGACTTATTTGTTTTCTGAAAGATTTTCTCAGCCTGTTTTCAGACTTTGCCTTCACTTGATAGGCCTTTATAGTAAGATAAGAAAACATTCCCCAAATACTGCTGAATCAGCACATTTCCACATTACCATGCACTCTAATGGCTTGATGCTGAACCACAGTGAGGCATCAGTCCAGCTGTAACTGTTGTGTAAACACCTTTAACACGTTTTCTGACTCTCGTTAACTTTTTATGTGGATGCTTAGAGGGCTAAAAGGAGTCTGCCTGTTTCGCTCGGTAGTTAAAACTCAGGTTGAATACCACGTCAAACTGTGTGTGTGTGTGTGTGTGTGTGTGTGTGTGTCCTGTCTGTGTCTCCCACTTTCTCTGTCTCGTCTTTGTTTTTCTTTCTTTCTCTGCCTCCCTTTTGTTCTATTTATCTCTCATCACTCTCTCTCTGTCTTTCCGTCTTATTGACCCATTCCTTCGCACACACGCGCGCACACACACACACACACACACACACACACACAAAGCAAAATAAGACCTCAGGAACAGAGAAGAAACCCCGGCTTGTCTCTTTGACGTCAGTAGTGAAGCTCTAAAGACACTGAACGTGTGTGTGTGTGTGTGGGTTTGGGTAGTAGGGAGGACTCATGCTGAGTCTCTATATAAAGTTAGAAAGAGGTCAGGATGCACACGCACACACACACACACACACACACACACACACACACAAAGGCACGTCTCTCAGTTCCTTCAACCCCTCACTGGGATTTCTCCTCATTCTCTGACGCTGTCTTTTTTGTTCTTTCTTAGTCAGTCGGTTGATGAAATAATGTAAATGCAGGACATTGTGCAAAAGCTCCGACCTTTAGTTTATTCACAATGAGCCTCAGTGCCAGTGTTGTCCCAGTGTAGTACTGAAACACCCTCAGGGATATTAGAGCCGCTGTCACTGTGGCTCCTTTCAGCTGCTTCCTTCATGTGTTTGGTTCGTCAGAGAAAAAAACACTGAAATGGAAATATGAATTAATGTAAAGTACAAGAACCTCAAAACTGTACTTAAGTACAGTATTGGAGTAAACATACTTAGTTACATTCCATTATTGACATGTCTTTAAAATGTCTGAGCAGAGTATTTCCACACTCTGCCTGTGTAAATACTTGAAATCTGTATTTAGTTGCTTAAAGCTGCATTAACAGATTTTTGGCCGAAACAAGTGGTAAACAACATTTTTTAATTTTCTCCTCAGAAAATTGACATGCTGATCATCGAGTTCCAACATTTTAAGCTCTATTTTTAAGAATTTCAGTCCCTACTGACCCCTGAAGGAAACATGTGGCTCTTCAGCTGCTAAATGTTTGGCTATGTTCAACAGCTAATCGCTAACTGTGTCTGTCAGTTGTTTGATGCTGAACAGGTAGCGTACAGCAGGTACTGTATGTAGGAGCTTTTTAAATCGAACTACTTTCAGCTGAGGCTGGAGACCACGATAGGACCAGTGAGACTCAATCAACAGTAAAGCTTCTGCTTCTAAAACGAAAACAATGAGCTGTAAGATGCTAAAACGCACTAAAGAGCTGAAGGAAAACCGCAAAGTTGAGTGATAATTATGTTATCATTGTCATTTTAGATGCCGTATTTTTATTCCATTGTGAGTGTTACAGTATGGTTTAGTGCAGATTTAAATATATTTGAGTGGATTTTGAATACATGATGATCGCCTCCTTAATATTGCAGCTATGATATAGTTTTTGGCAAAAGAGACAATGTCTTTCTGTGTTGACATTTTGGTACACTTGAATTTGAGGACACGCATGTGTCTTCACATGTCCCCTAAACACTGTTTATACAGATGATGCTTAACAGCAGGCAGGTAACACCCGGATGTTTTGACAGGTGGTGTGCGTTTGTGTGTGGATGTGTGTGTTTGGGGCGTCCCACCGAGAGCCTTCCTAGGAGCATGAGAGAGTGTTCAAACTGTAAAAAAAAAAAAAAAAAAAATGCACCGATGTTATGTCATGTGGATTTGACCTTTGCTTGGATAAGTGGGAAGAAAGAGTTCACCAAGACCTCTCTTGTGTCTAATTGCATCCATTTGAATTGTTTTAGTCGTCCAGGTTTTTAGATTTCCGTCTCTGAGATTTAAACTCTCGCTCCGCTGCAATGGTTGCTCTTACTTGCAGAATTTCAGTTCATCATTTTTTTAAAAACTCTTCCATTGGGCATCGCTCCCTTTAAAACAACAGTTTGTGATTTTATATTTCGGTACGTGCACAAACAGGATGCAAACCAGAACAAAATTGCAATTAGTCAGCTTTCAAAGGCGCAGGTACGCATGTATTTCTAAAATTTGACAGAGCTATGCTGACTGTTTCCCCGACTCCCCCTTGTGGCTAAGCTAACAAACTGCTTCCAGGTTCTACCTCTGCACCAAGCGCTCACGCACAAATGTGATATTGATTTTTTCACCTAACTCTTGGCAAAAAAAGGTATATTTCCTAAATTGTCAGACTATATTAATGTAATAAAATCATAATTACCAAAAGGTCATAATTCAGCCTTACACCTTGTGTGTGTTTGCTAAAGTAAACCAGAACTGACTCAATACACTGGATGCAAAGTGGTGATATTGGCTCTGGTGACTTTACTGTATTCAGGCCATTAGCGGAGTGCTAGTGGAACACAGAGAAGCATTAGCATTAACTAGACGGGCCATAAACGTTGTTTTAAAGAGACGTGATCCTACGCGACCACACACACACTCCCCCGCTGTGACTACGAGAGCGCTCACCCCCGTTAACCCCGCTGGTGGAGGGTCAGCTCTGGTCTGCCGATGAGATGGAAAATCGGGGCCTCTGAAACATCCAACTACGTGACCCTCGCATTGTCAGGGAGGGATGGAAGGCCCATGGGGTGAAAACGTTTATGTTGCGCAGACGGCACATTAAACAGCACACGTCGTCCTCTCGTGTTTTCGCGCTGGTAGCAGGGAGTGTGGGTAAATGTAACCAACGAGGGTCAGGACCTCCACTTTATTTCCCCGTCCTCCTTTCTTTTAAGTGCGTTGGGCTTCGGAGAGGAAAAGGAAGGAAATAATAGCACTGTGGAGATCAAAGGGAGGAAGATTATTTCATTTTCTCAAGGAGGCTGCTGGGAAAATCACATCAACAGTGCTCCCACACTTACAGAACCAGCTGACAAGACGGCAACTGTGGGGGGGGGGTTTACAACACTTTGGTTCGCCTGTAAAGAAAACAACCCTTCGTGTACGTTAACTCACTGCAACGCTTTCCTTTCTCTCTCTGCCCCCCCAGCTGCTGTGCTCCTCGGTGCAGGCTGCGCTCTTCGAGGAGGAGGAGCGAGGTCGCAAGCTGCAGGAGCGCCTGGCCGCGGCCGAGAGGAGGAACCGGCAGCTGAAGGAGCGCGTCCGGAAGGTGAAGCGCTCCCTGAGGAACGCCCGCAAGGCCGCGCGCAAGGCCGAGCAGGAGGCCCAGGGGCTGCAGGAGAAGCTGAAGGCCGCGCAGCGGAGGGCGGGGCACCACATCAACGCCATCACGCAGGAGGAGCCTCCGCCCGGGCGCTACGTGAGCACGGCACTACGCCGGGGAACGCAACTTTAACCAACCCCACCGCCACCCACCCTGGACTGAACGCTGGCTGTGGAGAGAGAGAGGGAGAGAGACTGCTGGGCGGTCTCCACGTAACGGACAAACAAATAGCAACTGTCACATTATGAGTAAACACACTTTTAGCGTCATAATCTGCATAGCTTTCCTGTAAATAAACTACTCTTTGTTTCCTCTGTATCCCCTCATTGGCGTAATACAAGAGCGACGGTCAGGGTTCCGGGTCGCCCGACGAAAGACCAAAAGCGAACCGAGAGTGAATCGCTCGCTTTCTCGATGATCTCTGGCAGGTGGAGCGGCACTTCGACGAGCAGACTCAGTCGCTGCTCACAGCTCCTCTCGGGCCGTGATCACACGCTCCAGCACAAAGCCCAGCTGTGTGCGACATCAGTAACAGCAGGCGCTTACCCGAGCGTAAAATGCATTGTTCTGTTTCCCAGCATGAAGTGAAAGTATATAAAAGTGATAGCAGACAACCCCCCTCCCTTCCTAGCATTTTCAAGCGGTGTTATTGCTGGCGCTGTGGTCGCAAAGGACAAAAGGATCGTTTCCAGTTTCCTCAGAGTCGTAACTACCGACAACACAGGACGAAATGTGACATTATCTGTTCGTTTATTTAGTCTATAATGGAGACGTGAGAGCAGATAGAGACGGTGCCAATCAGCCTTTTATTTTCCACGATGGAGTCATTATTCCATAGCTACTGCATTGTACTCCAACACAATCAATACGTAATGATGAGCAATAGCAAATAACTCGCTATCGCAATTTTAAAGATAAAACACCAACACATTGAGAGGAAAAAGTGATGTACTGGTTTGTTATTGTTGGATGATGAGGACTCAGCTACAGTCAGCTCGTGAGTCAGATGAGGCACCAGTCAGTCAGGCTGTGAAAACAGTGGTATAATACCTTATGTGGCTCTGCTGGAGCTGTGTCCAGAGGGGAAAAAAAAAAAAACAGAAATCCTCATGACAGAGAGTTTTACATGTTACAAGATCAGCTTTCACCAGGCGTGGTCCAGAAAGAGGGTGTAACGTCAGACGCTGTTGCTCGGCATTATGGGCATTCTTAATAAAAAATTCTGGCTCGGACAGGTTGAAGTATCCTCGAGCAAGACACTGGATTCCAAATTGCTCCCGAGAAGCAGATCGGCATGGTAGCCTCTGCCAGTAGGGAATGGGTGACATGCCAGTGTGTTTACCATTGATACATCCGGACGACACAGGCCAACATTAAAATTCATTTGGACCGGTGCTCCAGCTGCACAGCCTGATATCCTCTATGTTCTCGGAACGAATACCGTGTTGCTGCACGGCCGTCGTTGAAACCGACCAATCACAGTTTTATAATGACCCACCCGATACCATGTTTTCCTAAACCTAACCAAACTACGAGAGAAAACTGCAAAGACAAGGAAAATAATAAGTGACCTCAGTGTAAAAAATGATAAGTGAACAATGTTGTAATATGTACCGAGGAGAACTAGTCAGAATCAATCAAACCAAGAAGGCCGAAAGCCAAAACAATGTGCTGAAAGACGCTAAACACGCTGTAGAGATGAGGGGGAACTTGCGTCTTTTGTGATCAAAAATGCATTTTTTTTTTAATGTAATCACGGCCTAATGAAGCAATAATCAAAGACCTTTCCCTCAATTTTTTTACGATGTTGTGATCTATCAGCCCTCTCTTTGCCTGTAACTGTGAGAAGAGCGCGGCGTAACTGTAGACAGGAAATGTTCGAGAAGGTTCTTTTCTCATTATTTGACTTTTTTTCGAGTGAAGTGAGGACACATCAGCCTGTGTGTGGATTTGTTTTTGTACGACTGTGTTTCCCTTCGTATAAAAATTTGATTTGGATGAACATCAGTGCGAACGTGACAATGTTTTGAAGAAGGGTATTAACATCTGGGTCACCGGAGTACAAAAAAACAAACAGCAACACACACACACACACACACACACACACACACACGGCGGTTCAGCTAAGCCCCGCAGCATCACGCAGAGAGTGTAAAGAGAGGTTAAGGTCAGATGAGACGTTTTATGTGTACATGTGTCGTATTTTGGGGGGGCGAGAGAGGTGTGTGTGTGTGTGTGTGTGTGTGTGTGTGTGTGTGTCTGGTCCATCAAGTGACTGGAATGTGTTTGTGTGGGCAGCAATGTTCCGAACAGCGGGGCGCCGTTGAAATATTCCTCTAATTCAGTCTGCAGAACCAAAAGCTCCGGAGGGGGGCGAGCAGCCGTCGCATCACGAGACGGCAGCGGATGCAAGAGAGAGAGAGGGGGGGGAGGAGAAAAAAACAGATCACCGAAAGATGACAAGAATGAGAGGCAGGATGGATGGAGAGGGATGCGGAGAGAGAGAGAGGTCAACAGCTGAATCACTGTTTCTTAACGTGATCAATCGGCGGTGGGGAGAACCAGCAGCGGCTGAGTGGTGACCTGCAGTCGGGAGGGCAAGATGCCGAGATGACAAAGAATACAAACATGCCCCCTTTTTTACTTCCTGTAAAACGTCTCCTTTTCCGCAAAAGATGTAGTGCACCTTCATCCGTCACACAGACTGCTTAGTTGGCAATGCGAGCAGCGCAGGCACAGGAGGCTCTTACAGAAAACACCTGAACCCGACGCCGAGAAGAACCGAGGAGCGCAGAACCATCGAAACCAAGATTCAACCCGGTGAATAAAGCCGCTGTTTGCAGAATTCTCGTGTGATTATTGGTAGAATTCAAATGATTGTGGTGACTTAAAGGGTAAAGCCAGCGTTCTCTGGGGTTGCCAGATTTCACTTATGGGGTGAAATTCTCCACATCCGAGTGCTGACAGGTCTTGGGGAGTCCCTGCTGCAGGCGAGAAAAACAGTAGTATAAAGTCCTATTCAGCTGCCCCAGCATGCATTGCACCACTTCAGACCGCCCCCATGGCAGCATGTAAGGCAGACGCAGGAGTTTCACGTGCAATTTTCGCAGGAGATTTGATTCCGAGAACATTTTAGGTGAGAAATCATCTGCGCGGATTAAAATATCTATCAGTTTTCCGACAATTTGTGCTCCGATGTTTTCGCAGTTGAGCGGCTCCAGGCCGGCTGCCTCTTGCCCCACAGTCACACTGACCACTGGAGGTGATCCAGTAATATGTCTGTCCGCTGGATCACACTCGTCCTGTCTAATTTCCATAATTAAAGTGCGGCTTTACTTAATAAGAGACAAATCCTCCTTCCTCCTCCTCCCTCCGCTCCTTTCACACGCAGCGGCTGTCTCAGCTCAGCAGCCTGCTTTCCTGCTTCTTGTTAAAATGGACGGTGGCTGCGAACGTCCGTCCGTCACCCACCTGACCCCAACATGTTCACTTTCATCCAACAGGTCTCCTTTGTCTGTTTTAGAGCGGACGCAGAGGGTCGCGTTGAGGGGAACATCATTTTGCGTTTCTTGAGGCCCACTGCAGACGGTTTACAGTTTGGCGTAGCCTTTTAGCTCAAAAACTGCCTGCGAGGGGTGGGAAGCATCACGTCGCCTCCCCTGCTGTTTGCGTTCGGAACTGTCTGCCCGAATGACACGGATCGTCTTTTGGAGCCCGCGAGCCCACCTCTTCCCGTGAGACCCGCGCGTTATCTCTCTGGTTCAGATGATCGGCCTGTAATTAGTTTTATGGAATGTGCTGCTTGGCAAAGAACAAAAAAAAAAAAGTCTCTGCAGGGAAAAGAGAGGAGAGAGGAGGAGAAGAAGCCCTGCAGCGATGGAGGGGATGGAGAGGAGGGGAGAGTTAAGCCCTGAATTAAAGATGAGGAGAAATCAGTTTAAGAAGCAGAGAGATCAGTGACTCTGAGCACAAACACACTTATAGTGTGACAGCCAAAGTCAACAAGCTGTGTTTGTATGTGTGTGTGTGTGTGTGTGACGGGTCATTTTTATTTAGCGGGCATGCTTTGCTGGGTGTGTGCGTGTTTGAGCGTGATGCTGTGTGTGTGCATGTTGTTTCCCCATAAATGTCAAAAGGGACGTAAAATACTTTGATTTCACGATTTTCATTTCAGTGCTCTGGTGTGTGTGTGTGTGTGTGTGTGTGTCAGAGGGATGAATAATTTGGAATAAGCCGACCCATTCAATGTGTGAGTGTGTGTGTGCTCCTCTTTGCTGAGCCCAGACAGACAGTCAGGAGGAAAAGTCTCCAACTGAGATGGAGGGGAAAAGCAAGAGAAAGTGTGATGACTCGATCCACAGGAAGCTCCGCCGGGCCAAATAACACACCGATATTAACACAACTTATCTGTGATGAGTGAAGTACGAACACCCCCCAGGGCCGACGCTGCTCAACATCATCTCGAGCAGCACTCGACGATAATTTAAAACTTTCAAAATGAGATTGGATTCGTACGCAAGCTCAATAACTTGTAGTACTAACAGGAGCATGCGAGGGCTGTTAGTAGCCAGCAGCTTTTTTCCCTCCGTCTGGTGTTGATGCGTCACCTCCCACTAATTGTTTTCGTCTCTCTTTAAAGTTGCGTTCAGGAGCCGGCGCAGGAGTGAAATTCTGGCACAGATGCTCAAGAAATCCAGCGGAGCGAGCAAACAGGCTCACATTTAGCGCAGAGCTAAAAAAAAAATTGAAGTGAGGCCGCCGTCTGCCGGGGTGCACGTGTACGGGAAGTCGAGTGAAAAAAGCCAATTTAGCGTCATTGAGAATCCCGTCAGGCAAGCAGAGCAGAACTGGAAAAAAAAAAAAAAAAATGGGTAGAAGAAGATATTAAAGTCTGTGTAAAACAAATTCAGCCATTTTCTTCTAAACACATTAAATAGGTCATAAATGTATTTCTTTAAAACATTCAACCATTTAGAATTTAAGTGTGGAGCTAGGCTCACAAACTGTGTTTCAAAATTTCTGTGTTCAGGATTTAATGGGCGGGTCAGAAATCATAGCTGCGTTACGTAATGCGGCTACGATTAGCATAAACCCCACCCTGCTGCGGAAGTTGTATAAATACGTTCAGCGCACATTAGTATCTGTGGTTTTCTGCTCGCTCTCGAGTCTCAGATAGCATCTCCTACGATAGCTTGCATCTAGCTAACCAGTCAGCCAGTCAGCTAACCTGTCATGTCTCCTCCAAGTCACTCGTGCATCTTTCCTGGATGCCACAGTGTGCAGGGTAACGGCGCCGTTAGCTTATTTAAGTTTCGTACGACCTACAACATACGGAAACGGTGGATCAATTTTGTCAAGAGGAGCTACTGTGGAGCGTTCAAAATCACCACGAACACCCGTCTCTGCAGTGTCCACTTTACCCCCGATAGTTACAGCAACTATCACCAGGTAAAGTCTGGATTTCTAAAGAGGGTTGAGAGAAGTGCTTGATTTCCCATGATTTTGAGACCTAATTTTTATACTTGGCGATTTTTTTATTCTTTCAAATTTGGCTCAGTGGTCAATGACACATGTTTCTGTGGTGTGACAAACTCATAACACAAATTTATTTCTGCTTTACACGGACTTCAACGGTTTGGTGTTGTTTTGGAAATACACAGAGAACAGCACTGAGTGTGTATCGCAAAGTTCGCAGTGCTTCGAGGCCGTCATGCTAACGTAAGCACGCTACCGCTCTCACCGTGACGGCGCTAACGTAGCTGAGCGGCACCACGTTCACCATCTTAGTTAAGCACGTAAAGCATGCCAACATTTGCTAACTTGCGCGAGACACGACGTGGCTCCTGCTAACTCCCGACGGGGATCGTATATCGCTTCTCTAAACTTGAATTAAAATATTTTGCTGCCACGGCGCAAAAAAAACTGGAAGCAAGGCTGAGCGGTGCACTAGTATCCAGGTCAGTTATGCACGTCATGGTTTGGAGTTTTTTGGGGGGTTTGTTGATTTCCTCTTTTACTTTGCAGTTATATCCACTTTTGTCTTCTTGTCACTGTCTACTTCCTGGATCCAACAAAGTGGCCAGACATAAAACAAGACAACTTCTACACTTATTTGAGTCAGCGGGCACAAATACGCAACATGTTATCCGTAAATAACCACTGATGCTACTACGCTGTTTTTGCTTTACTTCAGCAGCCTCCCTCTCACACTAGCCATCCATCAGTGGCAACTGTCACCGGCATTCATTCAGCTGTTTACCATACCGACAGAGAATATTAATTAAAAATCTCACAGTAGCGTTATTCACGTGTTGCCGCACATGAAAGTGCCATTGTCTCTCCCAGGAGAGGGAGAGCGATAACTCTAATATGTTGATTTGGAAATTAAAAATGACCATCAACCACCATGGGTTTGCTTATTTCAGTCCATACCTCACCATTAAGACTCACCCACAGTGATGCTGGGCAGCTGTGAAGACTCAAAGACATTTTGAAACTCCCGTCACAGAAAAGCACTGATACTGCAAAAAAAAAAAAAAATGCTGAGTGCTCTCTTTCAGGGGTTTTTCTTCATGGCTGTAAACATGCGTTTTTATCTGAACTCTTGACTCGACCCTTTGTTGCAACTGCACAATCTTTAAGTGTGGATACTGGCGTCTAAACCCGAGGAGGACCCCTTCAGGCGGAACATACTTTCTATGGTGAAGTAACATCTGTGGACAATGTGTTTTCAATACTTCAAGCTTCAGTAAAGTATCCCCAACATGTGTGTTTGCAACATCTGTCTTCTGTCTGCTAAACATCTGCCGTACAGCATGCGTATAGGCTTAATGTCGGTCAAAGTGGTAAAGAGCGTCTGGCGTCTGCTTTATATCCGCATACATGCGTCCTGGAGTTTGTGTGTGTTGAAATGCTAAGTGCAAACATACGGAGACACACACATCGGTTTACATTTGTAGGAAGTGTAGTCCTCATTCTGCAAATGAGTAGTACTGATCAGATGACCCTATCCTGTTTGAGACATGCATTCAAAACACACAGCGACAAAAAAAAACAAAACCCAAAAGGACACGAGTAAAGACTGAAATTACGATCATTCGGGATTTATTCCAGGAGAAAGACAAACAAAACACAATCAGTCGCTCTGGCCTGTGTCGTCATGGTAACTCTGATATGTGCACATGATTGTCGAAGGCATCTGATATACAAGCCCCATTAACAGAAAGTCATCATCATCATCATCATCACAGCACAGAAAGTGCGGCGGGACGGTGCCCGCTCTGAGACATGAGTGTGTCGTGATGACAGTGCACAGAATTGGAGTTTGTCGTGGTCACATGCAAAGAGTAAATACAATACAGCCAGCTAAGTCAGCAGGCTCTGGACAAGGACACCCACAGGGAGACACCGGGTCCCAAAAAAAGCAGCTTGCATAAAGTTTTAGCTCTACAAACAACTCCCAGAGGCAGAGCCGCTCTCATTAGCTGCGTCACATCTGAAGGGCAGAGGTAAGCAGGTTTAACTTCAGCTAGACTGAAGAACTGCTGCTAGCATGCTAATGTACATGCTTATAATGTGGCTGCTAAAGCATTTGGCAACAATTCTTACCGAGGTAAACACACTTCCTTGACTAGTTTGAATTAGTGTTGTGATCTTAGGGCATCAGATAAAGCAAATAGATTCTTGTGTAAAATTAGGCATGATAACCACCGCTAACTAAGTAGCCTAAATTAAAGATCCTTAAACACCTCGGAAGGAGAGATAACAACAAGATTATGTTTTTTTTATTTATTTCGTATAAAAAAAAAAGAGAGAAAAAAAATGTCCTAGAATTTAGTTGTACAAAGCTATCGATGTTAGCTACTTTGACTAGCTTGATTTCCAAACCGCTACACAAGCTAACGACATGAGGTAATGTATCAAATTTTGAGTGATGAACAACGAAATCGCAAAAGTCCTTTACACCTTTGATTACATTTTTTATCAAGGTTTTTGCAACAAGGCTCCAGAAACGGCGCTAGCCTTGAAGCCATAATGGCTAAGTGGCTAACTTCTAGCAATGTGAGAATGCTGCATTCCTAATTATTGCCACAACAATTCATAAATGACCTTTTATATCATCAATAAGTAACATTAGCGGCATGGCATTTATGTATACGGCGAATCAGCAGTAACTCACTCTATTAAGTAGCTTTAGAGCCATGCTCATTGGAATAAACAGGGCAGCATCTTGAAATATGGCATCAGGTTCTCACACTAAATGCCACCTAGCTAGGTTACAACAACCAAAGAGCCTATTTCTGCCTCTTGAAACTGTTTGTAGAACTGAAACTCTAATCAGCTTCTTGTGGCTCAAACATCTCAACCTGGGTACGTCTTTACATAATACAGAGATACTAACATCATACAAGGGCATATAGGATTATGCAAACACTCATGGTGAAGTTGAATTCTTGAAGCACTTTTTTTCCACATGCTTGTGTTTCATCTTTTTGCGACGATGCACTTCAGCGGCGTCTTCGTTTAAAAAAAGGTCAGAAGAGTGTGTGATCTCAAAGGTGGGGGGGGGGGAGTGGTAAAGAGCAGGCCGCGGCCGCCCCTCGTCCTTAATAACAGTGTGTTTTGAGTCGGTCACAGCTTTGGATTTCTTCTGTTAGAATGGCAAAAAACATAAGCCTGAGTTCAGTAAACGATGCTTTCACTTTTTAGTTGGACGGACACTGAAGTGGTTGGTGGAACACTGATGCCGTTAGACTGCGCTGCGTAAGCGCTGCAGGTGTCAGTCAGACAGCGCTGGACAGCATATGAAAGAAGCAGACTGCAGGAAGGAGTAAAGGGGGTTTTAGCTTGTGTTTTTTTTTTTTTTTTTTTACATTAAACATTCCATAGAGAGTACAATCAACTTCCCTCGACACACACTTTGCTCACTCAGTCACTCTCACATGCCTGAACAGCAAACATTTGTAAATATTGTCTTGAAAATGATCATTCATATTCACAATCTATTTACAGTAGCAACTTTAAACATGGAAAGATTCATTCAGAAAACATCTTTTTTTTCTCTTCTTTTTTTTTTTTTTTTTAACAGCAGACATAAAACCACTGAGCAGCATGAACCTGAACCCTCCGCCTGCCTCACAATACATTCAAAAAACCCCAAATGTCCAGACCGTAGACGTCACATTTAATGAAACATATCCTTACAGTGTTGGCTGACCATTCATTAGCATCTTTTGTGCCGGAGGAAAAACCCAGCTCAGCACTTTCACAATGCAGCTCGTTCAGTAATAATAATTAATGGTCAGTGTTTAAAACTTTCTAAATCTTTAATTAAACTACAGGTGCTGATGTTTCCTTTGTTTCCCCGACCCAACTTCCAAGAAAAAAAAGCATTGACGACGCACTTAAAAATGTTTAAAAAATGCATAGCAATCGATGGGTGCGTATACATGGTTACAGTGAATAATTAGATTCAGGTGATCATTGGAATAAAAGCCCTTACATGGTCAAAAGTTCCCCTAAGAAATACACGGGTAATCACATGGATCAACTTCAGAGTTTGGTTAAGAGAGAAAAATGTAACACTAACCCTGCTGTAAAACAGTCACACTGAATATATATTTCTGAAAGGTGAACTGTGTAGCCGTGCAGCAGGAGACACACGGGTGCTGTAATTCAGTCAGAAACACTGGAACGTTAGCTTTGTCTACGACCGCGTGTTTAGTATAACGACATGAATCAGGCTAAACAGCCTTTTTCCTACACACCTACAGTAACTCTACCAAAATTATTGGACTTAAAAGTCTACTATGACTAGATTAGTTGCTAGGCAAACATGCATAAAGTAACTGCAGTGTTTTCAGTCAAGTCGACAACCGTGTCAGCGCTGTAAGCACATATTCAAGTGTCACAATTTAAGCTGGAGTACTTAAAACAGCAGCGCAGGAGATCTCTGTGTGTGTGTGTGTGTGTGTGTGTGTGTTTGGAGCCTGCACACATAAATGAGTCGAGTGGATTGAGATGTTCTGCAGCAGGACAATTCCCGCGTGATCATAACTTTCTGAATTATAAATCAGTTTTTACCAACTCCTCTGCAGCTCGCTCGTTCCAACAACAGCGAGCCATGTGTCGCTGTCAGTGTAATCCATCACCAGCTCTGCTTACGGAGACAGTATCGCTGCAGTCCGATCGAAATCATTCAGATTTAGAGATTCTGACTTAAAGGTGCAATATGCAACTTTTCTTTACGGGCCTGTAAACAAAGAGAGACAGAGCTCTTGATACAAGGAAGGGCTTTACAGATCAAGTCTAAACCTCTCGAACACGAGTTACTAAAAGTAAGTGTTTACATGTATGTTTCAACATCAGAGAAAAACTTTTTGAGTTTTGCAGGGGTAGAGCCAAATGCCTGTCTAGAGCTCCTACATTTCAAGAATATACGTCTAAAAAAAGTGACATTGTTTCCCTTTAACTGTTTGAATGGAAGTTATCCGACGGGATTCAATAAGATGTCCCATGACCAGTAAGTTTGGCTTCTGCTTGTTAAAAAAAGGAGACATCTTGGTCCTTTGTTGGTCCCATGTAATTTCATTATTATGAACATGGGCACTGTAGTTTATTTGAGGACATCACATACACGGTTCTGCTGCTGCAAGCACTAGTAATGCAACAAATGTGTACTCATCCACCGCTGAAAATAGGCCCCAGCAAATGTTTTTTTTTTTTATTCCTGTTGAACATTTGAACATTGTTGGAAGAGCATGCTGGAATTATCCTTGCAGAAGTGACTGAAGGAAAGAGGTGCTGCTGTTACAGAACAACATGAATGCACAGATTGAGATCAGATAACATTCACAAATGTCTATTCAATTTTTTTTTTTTTGGTCTTAGCCAACGTCAGTGCCAAATGTGTGGAGCTTAATACACACAACGACGCAGCGGGCCAGAAGTGAATTCCAGAAAAGCTTGGGTGAGAGTTGATTTACTGTCATTTTTACCTGACTTTGACCTTCATCCAGCTGTTGTCTCACACTCTTCTGACATGCCAGACAGATTAAAACAAGTACTATGAAGACATTTGCAGATACTCTTCAGCACCATGCTGTGTAGATACTAAAAAATGGCAATGGCAATGGATCAAGAAGGGATCAAAGGTCAATAGATTTCTTGGAGTTCAGCCCTTAGTATTAGTTCTCATGTGTCTTAAACAGCTTCATATCTAACTAGTTCTAATCAATTCATTATGTAGAATGAACCAAATTGTCTTCGTACCTAGCACTAGGTCTTTGGCGACAACTCACAATAAAGGGATCAGTAGAATTGCATCTGATAAAGACATGACAATCTGATATGTGAGCGAGCAGACAACAGTGTACAGTTCTGCTCTCTGAGTTATGTCTAAAAGGCCATTATAACCAATGACACAATCTCAACATAGAAGGGTCCACAGAAGGTGACATTTGAATATAGTCGTATTAATGTTAGATCATCAATTTAATTGTGACTCCAAGTTGTGGACTTTAGTCATTTCATCTATTTTGAAATCAACCTTAAATCCTCAAATTTCACCTAAAATAAGTCTACTGATGTTTTTGTGCTGGAAGATTCATTTTCTACGAGTTGGCCTGATCAAGACCAGGTGATCAGTTAGAGGTGTTCAGAGTCATTTGGGGGGAAAAGGTGACTACCACATGAACAACTTCACAAATAGTCAGATTAACCTGAAGTCAATCAGTAACAGACTAATGCTTCCTTTGGCTGTTGGTTTGCTGCCAATTGTACAACAGACACATCAGATTTTTCAGAGCTCTGCGTTTATACCGAACCACTGCAAAAGGCAGTTGTTACACCTTTTCACTAACTGTGAGAACCAAGTTCTGCATACCAGGCTGCGGATTTTGGTCATAAAACCACCTGTTTCGGAAACATCAAGGAATAAGCTATCCTACGTGTTTTGGCAGTTTCGTCCACAACTGCTGTTCCAGGCTTGGGGATTGCATTAACAAAACAGAAAACAGAGCAAGTTGTGCACGCTGCAAGTCCATGTCCAAAACACCTTGGAGTCATTGTTGGAATAGTCTGAACCCAAAGTCTGTCTTCAATACTCAAGTCACGAGTCCGTGACTGCAAGAAGGACGAAGCTAATGTCTTCAGCCCTGGATCTTTAACTGGGATGCCTGACCCACTAACACTGACAGAACAACCTAAACCAGGAAATCGGCATTCGCCAGCTCACAGTGCAGCCGCAGTTTTCCCTGAGCACTTCTTGAACTGGGTGCTTTGACGTTGCGAGAAGGTGAGATCATGGCTTCTTTAGAGGGGGAAGGAGCAGCGTCATGCAGCAGCTTCTCCATCTTTGCCTTCACGCAGGCCAAATACTCCGAGGAACCACGTGGGAGGCAGTTAAATATCTCAGAGATGGTGTGTAACCTTGAAACGGCGCTGCGCTGCAGGTGGCTGCTTGGTTTCGGGAAATCAAAGGGACGAGCTCTCATCACTAACATTCTCATCTGGAGGCAGTTTTCCTGTAATACATCTATCTAACCTACACTATCCTACACCTGCTGCGTGTTTCATAGTAACCTGTATGTGTGTCCCTTAAAGGGTGATTGTTATAAAAATCTTATAAAGTAAGAAAATAATAAACAAATCAGAATCTTTCAGACAAGTTGTACAATGCTCAGACATCCACTCTGGGCTATTTTTTTTTTTTTCATAAAGGTTTACAATCCCTACTCTCTGATAAACAGAAGTGGATGGTGGCTAATCTGTGTCTGAGAAATATCTGACCCTCTCTGTGCAAAATACGTAAAGCGCTTACTCATGATTTCATATCTCAACAGTCGTATGGTACTTTTAAAGCACTTCTTAAAGCACAAACAAACAAACAAGCCCAGAAAGACATATAAAAATGTCTTAAAGGTGATATGTGTTGATTTTAACAGGAACAAATCATCGTCACATAAGTTATCTACATTCGTAAAATTGGTGTAAACAAATGAGGTCATCACCAAGAAGACCAATCAGCCTCTACTCTGTGTTTACGCCGTCACCAGCGCAGATTTGGAGGGAAAATCTGCTGGGAATGCTTTATGGCACGTAACAGGAAGAGGGTGCTGTTCTTCTAGAGCAAACTGAGCCAAAGCATTCAGAGATTTTGGAAGAGGTGGAAACAAGAAGAAACAAGGGGGGTTATGGGAAACGGGGTCTTATAAATGCATAATTAATAGCTGCAATAGCATGAGGTAGAGGTGACCAATCGTCTCGGCCATGGTCTTATTTATTTAAAGTAATTATACCAAAGTAGCACTATCAGTCTGACAATGAGGTTTGCTTTTTTAAAATGTACACATACCACCTTTAAAATTAACAGTAATAATAAACAATAAAACAATCCATTTGCCAACAAACCTAATTTGGAAAAAAGCTAAATAAAGTGACGCAGGAAAGACCAGATTCAAGAGGGAAGTTGATGTTGACTGACAGTGAATAATATGATACCACCGGCCCCACCGTGAACCACCGATTGTTGCTCAAGCTCGCAGCAGTCGACACCCAGTCATCATTAAACAGCAACTAACAGCCGGCCGTACGAACATCCTCAATGACAGTCAGTGGCCGAGCTCTTGCTGTGGCAGGAGGAATCCTACGCCTCGTCCTGGTGGTTGGGTGTTGGGCGGATACAGTATGGCGCTTTGTGGCCCGAATCGGTGGGGTGGAGGTAAAGTCCTCTGCTCTCCCAGGAGCAGGGCGGGGAACTGGCTGGGGGGGCGCATCCAAGTGGAAAAGCAGTGAGGAGAGGGAGGGAAAGAAGAAGAGGGGGCGTCCTCTTCCTCTACTATCGTCCTCCGTCTCTTTCCGTCTCTCTGCCTCACAGCGCTGTGGCCTCCCAGCTGGTTCCCCGCGGGACCTGGCGTCACTTGGTCTCTGTGAGCACCGGGGCGGGAACCGCTGAGGGGTGTGGCCGGTTCAGCTCGGCCCCTGTGGCGGGAGAAGAGGCTGCTGATGCCAGACTGCAGGGCGTGACCGGAGCAGTTACACCTGAGAGGAAGAGTCAGAAGGAGATCAGCAGCATATTTTATTTTCCAATAAAGTTGTAACTGACTGTTTGTTATGATATATAGACTTTTAATAAAGTCTTTTAATAGGGTCTCAAACTATGCATTTGATGGCTACGTAGAGGATATTATGCTAAGATGAAGGCTAAAGCTAAAAAGTTGTGAATAAGTGTCTGAAACACGGACTCAGTACTTCTCTTGTATTGTAGTGTAGAGGCTGACCAAGTCCTAATATAAGAATCCCAAGGAAAAATATACAATTAGATTCTTAGTTACTCTTATTTATTCCCTGCTCTTTTTCTCTAGTGTTCTTTATGTACATACAGTACAGATAGACTTACAGTACATGAGAATGAAAGAACTGCTGTGCCTCGTTGCGGTTGCCTAGCCAATATTGGACGATTAATGTTCACGGACCAAAAGATCACGTATCCACTTTTCGTTGTACACATATGTTCTCTTGATTCTCTGGTGCAACCGATACCTCTGATTCATACTCACATTCCTTGCGAGGAGCTGCTATGTTGTTGTCTGAGGAAGAGGTTTTACTGGCGGCCGTGTTGGTGCTCTGGCCCTGCGCCGCCTGGCCGGTGTTTTGGCTCTGAGCTGGCTGGTTCTGGCCCGCCTGGACCGGCTTCTGTGTCTGGCTCGGCCTGTTCGGCTGGTTGGAGGTGTCCATGCTGCTCCCCATGCTGCTGCCAAGCTGCAGCCGCCTCATGTGCCGAACCACAGCGGTGGCATTGAACGCTTGCTGGAGAGGAACGAAGATAAAGAAACACAGAGCTTTCACTTGGCCCCAATTTCTGTGTATCAAACACAGCATTTGAACAGCTTCATGTTTACGTTATGTGTCTCTTGTTCAAAAAGGATGTTTTGATGTGACACAACTGTGAGGGGAGTAAACTAAATGAATGTCAGTTAGAAAGAGGTGGGAAGTAGCAGAACTGTTCAAAAATGTGTGATGGTTTTATCATCAAGGTTTCACTTCTACTAATGGCATGAGGTTGCCACACAAACTACTGTTTCCTGAGCAGAAGTTGGATTATAGGGATATAAAGAGATTTTTAAAAATGATTAGATTAAAAAAATCCAATGTGAATTGCAGTTCTTAAAGAATAATTTGTTTTTTAGTCTGCAGATTACTCTCTCTTCCTCTCAGAAATGTGGACAAAGACGGTAAAACCCTGACAATATAGTGAGTCAGGTTTTTAAGATGTAGTGATTCATCTTCTAAAAAACATAGACAATCATTTAAGGAGTAGTGCTGGAGTAAAATAAAATCTGCTACAATACAGCCAGAACCACAAACTGCAGTAAACAAGATTTACCCTCCATTTGCTCTTGGCAAAGTTCTTTCGGATCTGTCTGCTGACTGACTCATGGATGTTCTTGCACAGTGCTGTATCGCCGGCGATCCTGGTATAAACACACACATGAACAAATCCTCTGTACATAGGTATCTGTATTGATCTTGTGCCATTTTGTTAGCTTGTGTATGGCATCCTGTGTGTGTGTGTGTGTGTGTGTGTGTGTGTCTCACCAGGGGTGTCTGAGTGCCTGGTCACAGGTGAAACGCTTGGCTGGATCTTTTTCCATCAGACTGCCAATGAAATCCTTGGCTGGGAGAAAAAAAAAAAGGGGCATCAAAAAGGCCGTAAAAGGTCAATAGCTTTAGACACACAAACAACATGTCCAACTGATATGGCAATGAATTTGAATTGCTTGTGAAAAAGCCTGCATCTGTGAAGCCGTACTTACTGCTAGGTCAGCATGCCAACATTCTCAAAAGACAATGCTGATATAATGGTATATTGAGCAGGTATAATGTTTACATGGCTAATGTTCACCACCTTAGCTTAACATGTTAGCATGCTGACATTTGCTAATTAGCACTAAATTACAGCTGAGCCTGATGGGAATGCCATTTTACAAGTATTTTTCATGGTCATTAAACGGTGACCCTTTGTCAAAATGTAAGGGATCATCATAGCTATTACAGTTCATCGTCAGGGGAACATGAATGTCGATAAGAAAATTTTATGCCCATCCATCCAGTAGTTACAGAAACCCTTCACTCACAAACACACATGCCAATCCCCTCGTGGTGCATGAGGAAACGTCAGGGGATCCCCCAAATCATTAAGATTCATCCTCTGGGAACCATCCAATAGATGCCAAGACACTTTTCTCATAACTCCATGAGACAGCCTCCTTGTGGTGCAAGAGGAAATGTTACATAGTCACTAGGATTCATCCTCTGGGAACCACGAATGTATTAAATTTCATGGCAATCCACCCAATAGATGTTGAGATATTTCAGTTTGGACCAACGTATTCAACCAGCCTCCTGATATTGTCAACCCCATAGATTTTAGATGAGATTAGATCGATAATAGTTTGACAGAGATATCTTACTTACAACAGCTTCACCACTGCACTGAATCTTCAACTAAGGTGAAGAATTAGCTTATCCCAAAACTGGATTTATGAGGTTCCTTGGTGCAAAAAAGCAGAAATCAGCAAAATGCAGCTGTCTAGCAAGACCAATCTAACTCTGGTTTGGATGATTGCCATTTGTTCTGAGCACCGTCTGTTTGATTTATTTTGGAAACACAAGGCCTCACCTGACAGCACTTAAATGCTACTTTATCTCCATCCACACTCACAAAAACTGCACCGGAGTCTTGAACATGTTTCCAGCAAACACAAGCTGATTTTACTGCCAGGCTTTGTACATAGCTGTGGCGCTGACTGAACCCAAGCCCTCACATACACAGACACAGGCACACATTCCCAAATACATTAATTCCAGGCAAATGACGTCAGAGGCATTGATGGGAATGTGGTGTGTGGTCCATATGTGCCACATGGTGGACTGAAGAAAATGGTCAAGGAGGCAGAAGAAGAAGGAAGAAGAGGATGAATGCAATGGCTCACCTGAGTCTGATATGTCATCCCAGTACGGTGCGTCAAACTCATAGTCGGCTTTCAGGATCTGCTCAAACAGCTTGGAGTCGTTTTCGTCGTAGAATGGAGGGTAACCACACAGCCTGCAGACAGAGGTTTACTAAGTCAAATATTCCTTCTGTGATTCAATGTTTAATTCATTTATTTAGTCTGTTTGTTATTCACTCACTGATTTATTAAATCAGAGTTTTTACATTCTGATCCTTGTCCTGGGAGCTTTCTGCCCTGCATGTTTTAGATGTTTTCCAGCTCCAACACACCTGATTCAAATGATCAGGTTGTCAGCAAGCTGTGCTGAAGCCTGATAACGACTCATTCATTTGAATCAGGTGTGTTTGAGCAGGGAAACATCTAAAACTAACCCCCCCAAGACCGAGATTGAACAACAC
>OZ023177.1:7480634-7528134 GCA_963678695.2 Diplodus puntazzo | reverse complement strand
GCTGACAGTGAGCTCACCAGAACATCACCTCACACACACACACACACACACACACACACACACACACACACACACACACACGCACACGCGCACACACAAGACTGGATGGAAATAGATTTGGCACACAAACACACACATAGCAAGATATGAAGAAATACCACTCATATCTGGGGCAAAATATAAACGTTGCACACATGTGCTGAATCAGAGTACTTAGCTTTGTTTATGGGTCTACTCTGACTCATTGTGGAGGTGTTTGTGTAAGTGAGTGTGTTGTTTTTTTGTGCTGGATTTAGAATTAGGACATTTTTAAACAATGAGGTCATTGTGTCTGGTGCTTACTACTTCAATAAGCAAGTTTAGTGTCAAATGTGCTGATAGAATAAATGTATAAACTGTGTTGGTAATCTGAAATCTCCATTTAGCTCAATTCTGGTTGCTTAATTCTCATTGCTTTGGTGTTTTTGTACAAATCACCTGTCAAACACTGTCTGGGCCCGCACCATCTTTGGACTGTTCATGAGTTTGACTCTCCATTTTGGTTCTTTTCAGTTGATCCTCTGTTATTTTTTCCAAACAACCTGCTGTTGTTGATCTTGCTGAGCCAGGATTCGTTTCATATTAAAAGTGTTTTCAGATGGTTCTGCTCACTTTTTTTTTTTGGAAGAAAACAAAATCAGTTCAATGCCTGGAACACTTTCACAGTAAAAGCTATCAATCCACTAGGTATCTGGGAGAAATCCCATATGTTATTACATTCTATTTGAAAGGGTGTCCTTTTAAACATCTAACCAATAACAAAGGACAGAAAATTTGCATTCCAGGCTAACTCCGGCTCATTTACAGTTCTGTTTGTTCTGTTTATCAATGAGCACCGTTTTTGACAAATAACCTTATAATGAAAAAAATAAACAAATAAAATGAAAAAAGTCTCAATGGATAGCAGCTGTAGTCAAGCAACATCAGGTGTAATATTTTGATCTAATTCTAGTCTTTAGCACTGCCTCAGCAGATATTTTGGCCATTAAAAGGGATCATAACATCCTTCATTTAATGCAATTTCTGTAAAAAAAAAACAACCCCAAAACAAACAGATTGGTGTGGATATGAGGCAGTGAGGGAGCAATCTTAAAGCCTTTACACAGTGGGGGCACTTTTTTCATGCGATTATTTCACACATACATCAATCGTGTTTTGCAAAATGGACGTCACCTTAAACTAATGGCAATGGTGAACGTGATTGTCCTCTTCCTGTATTTTACAATAGGTAACTTTAACACACACAAACATCAGGCTGATAGAACAGACAGAGCAGTTCAAAAACGTGGGATATTTTTAGTAGCATCCACTAGTACTGCATAAAGCCATCACTGGATATGTGCCATTTTCCAGGAATTTTTATTTTTCTACCAAGTTTCCGTGTCAGTCTACATGGTCTGGACCGACTGCTAACAATTTGTGTGTTCCTATGATAACTTCAATTAAGTTCATGCATCATATTGAACTTGAATGAACCACAAGTTATGCTCCCATAAAACATGAATCATACTGACAATGAAACAATAGTTCTTTGTGAAGCTGCCCCACATTTGATTTCTGTTGGAGAACTCTATGGACCCCAAGAGGTAACTTTGTCAATGGAAGTTTTTTATGAGTAGAGGAAAATACAGCATGCATGTGCTGATGCTCATCGCTTGGGTCTGGTTTTCATTTGGTGCATTATGAGTTATATTTAGACACACATTGTCTGGAGTGGGAATGCCTTGTGGCCAAGAAACTCTTTGCAGGAGGGCGAGGAGGCTGGGGGTCGAGGGTGAAGCCCAAAATGAGCTGGGTGGGAAGGATGGATGAGGGAGGTAAAGAGAGATATATGACGAGAGAGAGAGAGAGAGAGAGAGAGAGAGAGAGAGAGAGAGAGGGAGAGAGAATGGAGGTTTGACCATTTTAAGTCAAATCCTGGCCGGTTTGATTTTTTGGGGGAGATTTTTTGCATGTGTGTGCCTCCACATGTGCATAACTGAAGCATTACTACCTGTTGTTTTGTTAAAGTGAAATTTCATAGGTTTTACAATAACAGAGTGCAGCTTTGGCACACCTTAGGGTTGACAGGTGCATAGGAAAAGACCGAAGGCCGACAAAATGAGGAAAAAGACTCCCGCACACTGTCCACTTCACTTGCAATTAAGTTTATTGACAACGTTTCGGTACTTAAACCTTCATCCTAGATAACCCAAGTACCCAAACATTGTTGTCAATAAACTTAATTGCAAGTGAAGTGGACAGTGTGCGGGAGTCTTTTTCCTGATAAGAAAATAATAATGACTTTATGAGCAGCTAATACAACTTCTATAACTTCGAAGAACAGGCTTACACAAAATGAACTCCTGCTGTGCCTGCTACAGTTGGCCTGATGGAGGCGCTGCAAATTAAATCTAAGAAGTTCAATAAACTGTTATTTATGTTTCTGTCTGACAGCATTACCGTGACAGATTTGTTTATCTGAGAGTTTACATGTTTGTCAGAACAACCACTCTGTTTGTGTTCCAATATGGAAGTGTGTGTGCTGTCAACACTGAACATCTGTCTCTTATAACAACGCACGCACGCAGACACACAAACACAGAAATGCACATATACACACGGGCAGACACACCCAGCTGCAAACACAAATGCAAACACAAACTAATGAACATATATGAATGAATATATATGTATACACTCACACACACACATACATACGAGCACACCCAGGCATACATACACCAGCGCTGTTTGGCTCCATGTTGATTTTGTAGTTGGGGGTGGTGTGTCTGGGAGTGATAAGCATGACTGCCGAGTGTGTGTGTGTGTGTGTGTGTGTCTGTGTGTGTGTGTGAGATGCACAGATTGCCAATTTGAACAACACACAAACACACACACACACACGCACACACAGAAAACTATACATATGAGCGCAGCCACATACTGAGCGCTCCAGCTCACAGTAAATGAAGAAAGATGATGCGGGAAGCACAAATGGTGTCAGATGGAAACAACATGCGCTCTGTAAATTTTTCATGTGTGCTGCTGGATTGACGCCTACAGAAATCCAACAAATTGGATTACATGTTGTCACATAATGAGCAAAACATGAGCTATGGCCTCCATCGCCAAACCATGACACTGATATGACCGCAAATCAATTTCCTGCTGGGTAAACCCTTCCCCCAACACTGTCCAATAGCATAGCAACAAGGCACAGCAAGGGTTTCTCCTCATGTGAAGTGGTGTGAATGGAGTCAAAAATAAGTAAAGTAAAAAGCAAAAACCTGAGGACTGAACTAAACAGTTTGTTAAATAGCAATCGCAGAACAATTACAGACTGATGGAGGCCAAGAAAGACCGACTAACTTACCCACATATCCCGGCGTGCCGCAGGCAGTGGACATGACGTCACCACTGCTCTCCATCTTGGAAAGACCAAAGTCGCTGATCATGATCTTTGACTCGTCTTGGGGATTAAAATACAGCAGGTTCTCTGGCTGGAGGGGCGAGACAGGAAGAGAGAAAGACAGAGTGAGAATCAAGTACTTTTAATACATTTTTGGTCAAATATTCTCCTTCAAATATTCTTCCAATCTTGTGGAAGAGAAAATCTGAGCAGCTTATATTAATGCAGCTTTAAAACTGACACACATAGCCCTCTTTTCTTCCTCATTTTACAATGTTCTGGCTTATGGAGGTCGCTCTGACCAATCCCGTTTCTTCCAACAGCCGGCACGTGCCACGATGACCCACAATGCACTGCATGTGTCAAGGCGCTGCCCTTATTGCTGCAGTAAATCATTGGCTGTCCAGTGAGAAAGAGGCAGTCGTGTGGATTGAAAATGTGGGAGGGGAGAGAGTGTGTGAGTGTGTGTGCTGCAGTACCTTCAGGTCTCGGTGGACGATGCCCATCTTGTGCAGGTAGTTCACAGCGTCCAGGACTTGTCGGATTAGGGTGCTCGCATCCTTCTCCGTGTAAAACCCCTTCTCCACGATGCGGTCGAACAGCTCGCCGCCGGACACCCTGCAGAATGTGAAAGATTGTGCGTGTCAGTACGTTTGTTAAAAACATTAACATGCATACACACAATGTGTCGCACACACATGGCAGTAACCCGTAACAGGCTGGGGGTGTTGGGTTGAGATTTCTGGTAATTTATGAGCTGTAGATGTTTCCAGCCAAGAGAGTCTGGAAGCTGTGAGCCATGTGCAAACTCGCACACACACTTATACACACAAAACACTCATATACCCTGCAGCCTTTACCATACCTTGTAACATGTTCGCTTTATTTTTGAAAGTGTGATAAAGCTTGCAAAATACATCCTCATATATTCCTGGAAAGTGTTTCCTTTTCCTTTCATCATTCAAACTGATTCTTAGTGGATTTTAAAGATTTCCTGATTTCTCTCAGTTTCATGTGCACCTCTCAGAATGTATTGGGATTACAATAGCAGCAGCAACAGTTTAACTAAAGAACCAAAGTTGAGTGCTGGGAGAGCTTGTGTCTCTGTATGTTACAAAAATGAGAATACTTCACATGTTTTCAGTGCAGATGGTTCAAAATCTCCCCAGACTTAAGCTCATGTCTGTCTCTTCATGTCCTCATCTTTAAACATGTTGATTGGATTTGGTATTGGAAATGAAAGAAATTCTGTTTTCCTCTCAGCAGGGCAATTTTGAGAAACTGGGCTTTTTTTCAGCTTCGTTGAGAAATTTGGCGCTGGGAAAAAAAACACCTGAATTTAGTACTTATATTAAATATATTGAAATATTTGAAATGTAAAATCTGTTCTTCAAAGCTCCTGTCAAAATATGTTGACACATTTTTAGTGTACCTCCAACTAAGCAGTCAGAATGAAACACATCCAAGTTGCAAAAAAAGAAGAAAGTCACATTTGACCCAAGAAAAACACTTCAAGACGTTCGTCTGCAATTTCTCCCCCTCTGGCAGATTCTTTTAATATCAAGTTTAATGTTTTATGACTCAACACCACATGAAATGACTTGTTCAGGTAGATACAGTATGTACAGTACATGTGGGAACTGGTTCATCATCTGTTGTGCAGACACATAGCTCCCTCTGCTGGAGTTTCACTTCTGCCTCTACCTCACATCATCATCCTATTAATGTGTGCTGTTTGAAATACAAATTGGAGCAAAACATGCCACCATAAGTAAGCAGCATGTTAGTAGTAACTGCAGCAACACAGCAGTAGTAATTGTAGTGGTGGTAATAACCAACCAACCTTGTAGTTTTCCCTATGAACTGCGTGTTTAAACTTTCTGCTTTAAAGTATAATGAAAGACACACACAGGCATCTGCACGCAAGCTCTTACATACACAGACACACAGGCATGCACAAAGGCAAGCACGTGCAAGCACACACGCACACAGCCGCGCAGCATATCTGTGGGGCGTCGTCACGGCGACAGAGCAGATTAGAGCCTGCTGAAGTTAAACTCTAATGAAGTTTCTGGAAAAAAGAGATCCGAATTAATTGCTAATCCTCTCTCTCTCTTCAAAGAGGGCAGCGACATGTTGGGTTTTCAGAGGCAGTCATGTCTGGTAATGACAAGAAAAAGGCTAAACACACATGCACACATGCAAAAGGGAGATCAGCCACCAGGCTGCACAGTTGCGTAAACGTTTGCATAAGGAGACCATGGCAATCAGACAGGAGCACCCACACAAGAACACACGGGGACACACAAACACACACACGCAAGCACAGATAGACAGATGCGAAGGCGGGACCACATACACACACGGACAAAAACGTTTTAAAAGAAAACACATACACGCAAACGCACAAAAACAAGCGTGAAAAACACAGATACAGGCAAGGTCACACGCATCAAAGGTAAACATACAGTACACATGCAATTAACACAATGTCACACACACATAGCCTGAAGAATCGTCAAATTATGACTGTTACGCTTTTCTCATCTGATACTTAAAAGACCTCAAAACATCCCACAGTTAGGAGGTCGAAGGTCACCTTGACAATTTATTAATGTCCCAGGCTGTGTCGAAAATCACTCCCACTTTACTATGGAGCACTAGGTTTACTGTCCACCATGTAATTTAAGTGTATACGTAAGCTGTATATCGTGCCATTAAAAATTTCACAATAGAGCCAAAGTAGTGTTTATGGTATGTACACTCTGAGGCCTAGTGTATAGCTTTACAGATGTGTTTTTATCCACACACAAACTGCTTTTTAGGTCACTGAAAACTAACCGACTTTATTAAGTGTCAACGTTTAGACAGGCAAAACAGAGTTTCGATGTGTCGTTATCTTCTTTTTTTACATGACGATGGTTAATCCTCCCTGGATGAGGAAACTCATCTCGTCTCAGAGGGGTATGGCTCTAGGAGAAGAGCTAGGATGTCATCAACTTGGACTGGAAGGACCCCACATCCACATTTTCTTGAGCTGTGCAAAGTTTATAATCCAGTGTGATATTGAGGGATAACTCAACCATGCTATCCCTCCACACATATGATTCCCCTCTTCCTCATGCGTCCTACTGGTAATAGCTTTTTTACAGGCTTCTAACTGGCCAATGTGGCTTTTGGGTTTATATCACCCTGTTCTTGTTTGGCAAGTTCTTCACTCAATTAATTTTTTGTATATTTTCATATGGATGGCATTTATTTTCTTTAAACAGTGCTTGTGTGGACAATATTTAAGATGTTTTAAGAATCACCTCTTTATGTGGCATGATTTTCTGATACCAATCCCAAAATTCAGACGCAGATAAGACAATGACCTCAGTGAAAACAATGATAACAAAGTATCTAATATCTCAATCAACAGGTCACTATAGAGTAAACTAAAGGTGGTGACTGAGTGAACCAGGGAACTATTTCAGACACAGCTCCAATCTACGTACAATCAAGAACGCACATGCAGTCAGGAGACACAAATGTTTATGGTAATCATAATATCTTTCTGCACATAGAGCACACAGGTATTTCAACTTTTTTTAGCAGATTAAACCTCTTCTGAGCACTGCGTGGGTGCATACTGTGCTTTCAGTAGCTGGGCTGCAGGGCTGACCAACACAGCGATGGTTTGTACTGGTCGGGTTTCAATTTGGCACCTGCAGCTTATGTCGACCTGAACCGACAGTACTGCGCAGCACATCAACAAAATGCAATGTAGGGCTGCTCAAGTCAACAAAATTGCATTATGGCCGTGCGCAATAGACAAATGGCAGAAGCGGCAATGTTTTGATAAAGGTAAAATGTGTGACAAAACAGCATTTTAATGAAGAACTGTAGTGCTGCAGAGATGCTCTGGCCTGCAGGTCGTGTTCCCCAGATGTAAGAAGACCAGATCAGATAACACATCAACATACTTTTTTTAGGTTTGTCAATGAAAATGGGAATTGTGATGAAAAAAATGATAATTACTCACTACTTGTGAATCATAACATATTTGCAGTATGTGTCAAAATAATCACAATATGATTTTCTGAACGTGTACCCACCAAAATCATTAAAATATGGACTAAATAAACATATTTCACTTGACTTGGCTAAATTGAAATGGAGAAGGTGCTGTCTGTACCAGCTCTTTAAAGCTTTGCGAAGGTGAAATAAAAGTTCAGCACATCTGCTGCTCATCAGCTGGTAGAGATCAACATCGTACCTGCAGCCTCATATGTCACGGTTACAGCTGTGACTCTAGTTTTCCCTCATGTTTCCCTGTGTTCCCCTTCCTCAGAGTCTCTTGTGTTTCCCTGTGTTATGTGTGATGTGGGTGTTGTGCTCCTTCCCTCTCTCCCCCGGCTGCTGGCTCCCTGCTGATTGCGCACACCGTCCTTCCATCAAGCTCATCGCCCCTCAGAATATCCACCCCGGCTCCTCACCTCAGCTCCTGTGGTGGTTAATGCTTCACCTCTCCCTTGTGTACCTGTGTTCTAGCGATTCAGTGATTTCTATTTCGTGACCTATTCCTGCTTTTATCTCATCTCTATTGTGCTCCCGGACTACACTTACCAGCGTGCATGCCTGCTCTCAAACCTGTCATCCACCTGCAGTCTCCAGCTAACCACGCCATCCCCTCTCACTCATCCACCCTGCTCCAGTCTCTCCGGCCATATCTCACCGCTTCAGCCAGCTGCCTCCCCACTCATTCCACCTCCATTCCCTGCCACGCTAACACTGTTATTCTTACTGGTACATGAAGTTTGCTGACCTTATGTAATAGTCCTTTTTCACAGCAGACATTTTGACTTGCACAGGTCCTATCAAAAAGTACTTGTTTTAATTGCTTACGAGACCTCAGTCTATTATTTTTATTGTTGTTTTTTAATTTGCTTTGATTGTATGCTGTTTGAGGGGGCCTTCTGTAAGGATTTCAGTCAGTTTGAAACATTTAAAAAATAACTACATTTATGAGCAGTGTGTGAAGAAATAAGTGTTTTGACATTATATCAAAGGCATCCACGTGTTGTGTTGCAGAGATATCCTTAAAAAGTAGCATGCTAACCAGCTAGCTGTGGCCCATCCTTTTTCATCATAACACTCCCAGCTTGCAGTTTAGATCGCCAGCTGCTTGACTAACTGACCTAACTAGCTAGGGGCAGCTACAATTAGCAACAGTTAGCACTTTCTCTGGTGATATGCTGCAACCTATTTGTTTGGAGTATGAATTTGAGTAAACTGGCCAATAGTTAAATATTGCACATTTCAGATAATGCTATTGTACAACAAAGTTTTATCAAGCATAA
The DNA here is from genome assembly GCA_963678695.2 of Diplodus puntazzo. Taxonomy (NCBI): domain Eukaryota; kingdom Metazoa; phylum Chordata; class Actinopteri; order Spariformes; family Sparidae; genus Diplodus; species Diplodus puntazzo. Next base: position 7,519,362 of record OZ023177.1, on the reverse strand, counting down.
TGTGACATTCCTGCATTTTAATGTTTAAAAAAGATGAGACCTTTAGTTTATTCAAGTTATGGTGAGTTTCATTTGGTTGCCTGTCACTAGAACATCTTGGAGTGAGACAGAGAGTGGGAAAGGAAGTTGAAGTGATATAAGGCAATGTGAATAAAACTTCAATACATCACATCGTCTATAAACATTTTCATCTGCAATGGTGTTTGTTTAACACTGAAGACTACAACCCTCATTATCCCACGCTACTGAATAAATGAAAAACATTAATAACGGCTTTGTTCTACTCAAGTGTCCAAGTAAATCACGACAGTGAGCCAGCATGCACAATAATAAGACCTTGAAGCTGAAGCAGATACATGAGATTTGGCAATCAGTTATCTCACTGGCGGCCCGCCAGGCTTAAATTTCCCACCGCCAGGCTAAGCATCGCCTATATACTCATTCAAAATTTGTTTGTTCATCAGTAACAAAGTTGAAAGCGCAATGGTGACATCTTATGGTCAACACATGAACATATAGCGGGTCTGAGGTTAGGTGTCTTTTTCATCACCTAACACCCCACACCCCACAAACCACTGCTACTGTCACTACATGCAAACTAGGCTACTTGTGATTGAACATAACGGGATGTCACAAAGAAAAGGGCAAAAAATGCTTCTTCCGAAGTCGGACGAACGAAGGTGGAGACGCTGTTTTAATAAAGTCAAAGTTTCGGTTGTAGGTATGTTTTGCCGAGTCTGTCGCAGCCATCGCCAGCAGGCAACGCAAGGATCCTCAACCAGAGCTTTTATTGAAGCTCCTTGCACTTCTTATAGGCAAGATGTACTAAAAGCTCATGTTGGGTCTCTCCACCATCGCACCAGCATCATTATGGCAGCAAGCAGAAGCAAATGTAAAGAATGCCACATTGTTTCAAATGTAAATATAAGTCACTGATTATAATGAAATATCTATTATGAAATATCCAATAGTTAGCTTGCACTGTTTTCATGTTGTAGGCTTGTCAATCACTGCAGCATTCGAGCCAGTGATTAATATGGAGCATGAAGCCATAATTGGTGGTTTTAAATGCCTTTACTGGCTCCCAAAGCATGAAATTGCGACACTCCTCTCCCTTCTTCCCTTTCATCATCCCTTCATCCATCTCTCCACTGACCCAGGCTGTCGTATCATTCTCTCGAGGCGATGGCGGCGCATTATTGCTGACAGGAGGTCTTATTTCCTAGCATGTGTGTATGTGTGATACATGCTGTTCACACAGCAGGGTGAAGAGCCATTACAGTCTCAGGACCTGACAAACTAATCACAGTGGAGAGTCGGAAGTCTAACCAAAGGCTGCACTGACACCTCCGGTTAGCTTCTCCGATCCACTCGATCTTTGTTTACACAAACGCTTGAATCAGATTAAGGCACCACTGTGGAAACTCTGAAGTAAACTCTGTAATCACAATAATTATATTAAACTCCTAATTTGTGTAAACATAAATTGACTAACACAGACACTTATTAAGCAACAGGTCAATTAACATCTTATCTGGGCACTTCTTGCATTCATTCCCGGGCTGGTCTGGTTCACTGGCAGTCTGTCCGCACTAATTAATCTCCCTTTCTGTTTGTCCATAGCACCTTGAGCAGAGTGCCAGAAAGGTCTTAAATCAAAGGTAAGGAAATACCTGTCAAATACCTGAACGGAAATTTGCAAATACTGTTTATGTTTTTAAGAAGACTAAATAAAGATAAAATATTAATATTTTCTGAAATTATCAGTTCATTGCACTGACTTCCACAGTAATGAGAAGTATTCTCATGTTATGAGTTGCGCCAGACACATCTCCAGACAAATTTGCCATAAACTCTTGTTAAATGATGAAACATTATGATCATATTGTAATGACACAATTGCACCAAATATACAAATATATTCAATTTGGTTTAACTCAAGATCAGAATAAAATGTTTCTCACCTGCATACATTTACGGAGGCTTATAAGTAAAACACTGCAAGATTCAGATGAATTGCTGGTTATGATGAAACCTTTTCTTTGAATGTAATGTAGATGTAAACAAAGATCACAGATACTTAAAATGATACTGCTTGTCTACTCATTGGCAACATATACTGTCTAAGGTTACTGACAGCCTCTTCACAATCATACATTGTATACTTTCTTCTGGATTTGTTAGAAGCCAGTTTTCTCTCTATACTACAAGCATTTATATTTTCTAATACACAATTCACAAAACAAAGTCAATATAAGGCCAGCATTGCACTCTGTTGCATCGATTTTCATTGCAGCCCGGACTGATTGCCTCCCTGCGGTCGAGGTTACGTAAGACAAGCTGTGGTGAACGGGAACGAAGGAAACTGTCAGACTGCATCGATCTGCCACACTGCAATTACACAGAAAATATTCATAACTCCTTGTTCCTAAATGAGATTGATGAAAAAAAAAACACATAAAACCCTGACATCTCAATAAATGACATAATTATAACAAATGAGGTTATTATTACAGTAGTGATTCGTACAATTTCATGTGGCAGAAAGCCCCACTTTAATGTTTGTTGAATCACTGCTGAAATTTGTGATTAGATAGAACAATCTGCTGTCACCACTTACAGCAAATGATGGACACAACTGCTTTATGTTTCAGCAGATCACTAGTATAGTGATGAAGCTACTGTGCAGCGCTTTAGGAGGTACAGCCTGCAGCACCAAGGACAGATGAAAAGGGAGTCTTAACCACGCACTCTTCTGACGCTTTTGAACTAAGTCTTCTATATTTTAACATGTTTCTCACACTTAAGCATTTTCTCTGATTCTCAGCCTGAACATAAGACCGGAGAATCTTAAAAAATGCAAAATACGAAATAATTTAAATCACAAAGGTAGAGGGCTCTGTATAATGCTTTAGATGATCAATAAGCTCAAGGTATGTATAAAAAAAATAAGTAGCTGCTTGATTAAAGCTGCGTGCGTTAATTGTTTTTTTTTGGCAAATTTATAACTTTATAAGGTTGTTATTAAATCCATACTGATAAAAATCCATTTTTATGTTTTGCGACATTTCACACAAAATTCACAATAAAGCTCCCAACCTGATAATGTAACCTGCTGGGCAAGGTCATCTTTAAAATGTTATAACCCTGGTGGTACTTTAACCCTGTAACTATGGAAACAGACCCATATTTCATGAGCAGATGGTAGCGGGGGGGGGATCGCAAGTGAGCAGGCAAAAGGCAAGAGGTGAGGGTGGTGGAAATAAGGTGTTAGAAGAGAGGAGAGGAGGTATGAAATGAAAGAAGAGGAGAGCAGATGGTGTTAGACAGGAGAGGAAACAGATGCGAGGATAGAGAGAGGTGTACAGGAGGTCGAAGAGGCGGAGGTAGGGTCTTTCTTGATATAGTCAGTGTCACCGTTTTTTAAGCATTAAAGCTTTGTGCATTGCTAAAATCAATTTAATTAAGCTATCAGAATTACTGGCAGAATAAACTTTACACAAGAGAAATGGTTGGGTGTACTAGCAGACTGTGGAAACTATGTAAGGGAAGCAAGAGGGAAGTTCACACAATATAAGACCATAGATAGATATTATCATACCCCTGTGAGATTACATAGAATAACATTGATGAATGATAATATGTGTTGGAAGTGTAAAACAGTGGTAGGAACTTTCCTTCACTGTGTATGGGAATGTGCATTAGTGAGTCAATTTTGGGTCAAAGTTGTGGACTTCCTGAGTAACCGGTCAGGCTCAGTGATTCCCCTGACCCCTGCCGTATGTTAACTAGGAGACAGATCACAAATACCGAACATATCAAGAAGAACTTTTTCTGTCATTATGGTGGGCTTGGTCACAGCTTCCAGAGTTATATTAAGACACTGGAAAACTGCTGTATCTCCTAATCTGAAAGACTGGACTAATGCAATGGTGGAGACAGCATCTTATGATTCTATGCTTCACAAACTGTCAGCTAACAAGGAGGATGGGATGACCTCTTGGGATCTTTTTTGGACTTACACAAGGACTAATGAAAACTCAGCCTACTAAATACAGCATAGCTTATTCGTACTTCTGTAGACTGGATTACCCCCTTATATTTCTTACTTTATTTTTCAAGTTGTATTTTTCCTCTGTGACATGTCATATGTTTATGTCAAGATTCCAAAATGTATGACCAACCCTGTACTCATATACTCTGCTATTAAGAATTCAATAAAAATTTAAATGAGGGAAATAAGCACTGTGACAGCAGCAAACTGGAACTGCAGGTTTGGCTGTAAAAACCTCTTGGGATGATGAATTATTGACTGTGTGATATAAAGTGTAGCAGAAACAAGTACATAAACAGCAGTAGGAAGCTCAATTGCTGCCCATAAACCGAGTAAGGTTGTTACATTTTAAATCAATACCAGCAAGTAATATTTCAGTAAAGCCTCCAGTCAAAGTGATGAGATCCATTTAAAAAAAAAAGTGCAATTTGTAATTTTGGCAGTAATCACATTATTATGTCAGTGGGGTTATTTCCCTGTCATAGAGAGCAATTAGTAGCCTTGATGCCCATAGAATAATTATTTATACTAAAAAGAATAGCTGTCTTAAACATACAATGATTTAAGGGTGAGGTAAAGACTGAGCAGGGATTATCACTTCCTTCTCATGAAACCAACAAGAGTAAATGTAACCAACAGACGGTTGCAGTTGGCCAAGAAACATACACATGCTCAGTTAACCGGTTTATTCACCACAACAGGAAACTCCAATCAAAAGGTTGACATTGTAGTCAAATAGCTTAATCGGCATAAGACCTCTGACTGAAGTCTGGCCAGCGGAGGGATTTCAGATGATGTAACATTTCTCAGCAGACATGTTGGAGGAACTCCAGCTCTGCGAAAGGCTTAAAGTGTTTCTTTACTTATAACATTCAAGTGAAAAGAAGTGGATAGACGTGATCAATATATGTGCTCAATGTGAGTGGAAAGTGACCATCTATCATTGTTATGTCAGCTATTTAGCTAGCTAGGGACTATAGTGTTTTTTTTTTTATAACAGTAGGTAGCTTTGGATTGAGGAAATAACAACATTTTTCCTTACAAATGGATTACAAATGCAAACTGCAATGTTGTGCAACTCAGTTTTGCTTCTACATCCTTACTATAACCTGTACCTAAAGGTGGCTAACATTAGCTAATGTGTTTGTGTGTGGATAGATATCTGCATAGATATTGTGGTATAACTGTGTAACTTGGGGTGGGTTCTGAAGTTGAAATTTTTCACTGAATGAGTTACATCACCGAAGAAGTCAGCGAAGATGTTTAACCCTCCATTGACAATAACAATGTAAGTAAGGCTTTAAGAACTTCATCAACATGGTCAGGTAATTAATAAGCTTGCTGTAAAAGTTGTTGTTGTAGATAACTGATATTTTTTTCCACTCTCTTTATGCCCAGTTGAGACTGTGACAGGCTGGAGGTTGAGGAAACAGATTTGGTAGGGAAAAGGAAGGTAGGGAGGGGCTTTATTTTGTGTGGTATGTAAGATGTTGTAGCTTTGACTCATTTTTATAATGGAAATTACATTTTTGTTATTACAGAGAAAGTGAAGTACAGAAAAAGGTACCTATGAATACTGGTACCAAATTCCAGGCTTAAATGTGGACTGTAACCCCAACCTCTATTTGTGTTGCTGTTTCAGTACATTTTAGCATTTAGCGTTATCTCTAAATTACCACTTGCTGCCACAATGACTGGTGTTAAGGAAAAGTCGCTTTAAAGATTTTTTGCTTTTGGTTGACCACAGCTCTGCTACAAATAAGTATGTTTTCATCTGAGGTAATACTATCACCCCTAAAGCATATATCAACAGGGACATAGTGTACCTAAGGCCTTAATCCTTACAGTGCATCCACAGCAGACACAAGGCAGTTGTTTTTTCTTTTTTTAAGGTGAGTGTGTTTGGCCTTGACTGAAAATGTCACAATGCACCAATCTGCCTGCTGCTGAAGTACCATTAAATATCAGTGATGTCAGCAACAACGACCATTATCAGATGAGGTCTGACTTAACTATGTCACAGTGACCTATTTAGGGGCCAAAACATATTACCGAGAATGTCACTACTGTACCACGGCTCCACAACAACCTATTTACTGTAAGCTACAGTAGATCTCTGTTTTTAGCACTTTGCCACTAACATTGACACGTTTGCCAGTTTTCCTTCACAGTTGTTACTATTCAATTTGCGACACACTGTAAGCCTCTACAGACTGTGACTGTTAATTGTCTGCTCGGCTATTGCTTTGAAGTCCCTGTTGTTTGTCCTTAAAACACATTCTGCACTGTTTGCTATAAAGCCTTATGTTTACCGGTGCAGTTAGTTAAAATAGTTAAGAAACTATGTACAAACATCAGAAATTCAGGGCATTTTAAAGAATATGTAAATCCTAACTCATGCTAAAATCTGCAAGTTTTAACAATAATCCAAGTTACAGTCCAACAGACATGTTCGAAAAAACACGCATCAAAAGTGCCCTGTTGGATAAACTTCAGTGGAAAGTTCATAGTTTACTACTACAGGTGCAGTAGAAGAATCATACAATACATTTCTTTTTATCTTAACCAGGATTTGTAACTATTTCACAATAAATGTTATATCAACTTTCTGCATGCTGGTGCCTTTTATATTTTCACCCCTGCCCCTCAAACATCCTGAGTCCACCACTGACCTTTAGAACTGGATCACAGAAAATTTGATTAATCAGTTCAATAACTTTAGCAGTAACTGGAGAAGTCAAACAAGTTTTTCTGAATCTTAATTTTTAATTTTAATATGGCAATCACATCATTTGAAGCTATAAATGAAGAAACTAAATGGATTATTAACTACAGATATTTTAGATAGATAATTTCAGTAATTATTGCAAAGATTCTGTCAGAATGTTTGCTTTCTATCAGTGGTTTTTATCACTGAACTGTGATTTAGTCAATAGCCGGGTCACAGGGCTTTATGATTAGTCTATTTACATGGATACAGTGCTTGCTGTTGAGATATTTTTTCCATTTCCAAAAGCAACACAGCAGTTTGTTGGGAAATAATGTATGAGTACAAATGAAATACACAAAGCTGTAATCTCAGTGTCCTCCCTATTTAAGTATTAGGACTGGGTGCAACCACAAAATCTTGTGGCTTAGCTGTTAATGTCCTTCAAACATACACTGGAGGGTTTATTCCCTGAATCCCAACTAAATAGGTTGTGGGTTTACAGATTTACAGTTTCACAAGGGAAAACTTGTAGTTTTGTAGTTGGAAATCGAAGGATCCAGATAATGGTCAGATGCGTGGTCGGATACAGATAATCCGCTGACATTAGGTTGTAAACATAGCTACTGTTGTGTAATCCTCTGCAATGACTTCCACCTGAACTCAACTAAAATGTTTCCAGTATGAGTGCCAAACTTCCAGACAAACTTCTCATCTTATGTAATCAGTGCGTAACCTTGCCGTGGAGGTTAGTAGGGCACCCATGGGTGAGCCAGGGGCTGTCCTGCTTCCCTCTACAGCTGACCATCAAAGCAGAGATGCTACTGATGTAACAGAGACCTTGTAGTTGTGTGGTGTGTTTGTGTGTGAGTGGGAGGACGGGTGGGCTTTATGTGTGTGTGTGTGTGTGTGTGTGTGTGTGTGTGTGTGTGTGTGTGTGTCTGTGTGTGATGTTGTCATCTCAGTAGAGCTGTCACTGAAATGAAAATGAGCGTGTGTTTGTGTGTGTATAATGTTGGGTGGGTGGGCAGAAAAATAAGATTGTAAGAAGTGTGAAAGAAGACAGAGATGATTATAATGAATGTTTGGATCGTACACAGCGTTTTATGAATAATTATGGTTACAATTTTAATTTTAACAAATCTCTCCATAAACTACCAACTAATTAAATCAGATTCTAAATAGAAAATGGTTCTCTTCTTCATTAACTGAGCTCAGAAAACACTGCCACAGCTCTGATTGTCCTCTGTTACGGAGGAACAACTAAATCTCAACACACTCTAAATCTAAATATACTGAGCCACACTGCTCTGCATGTTTAGTAGGAAAATGGCTAGAGGAGCACTTCTTCGTCCTTATAAATAAGACAGGAAGGGAGTCAAATTTACCTCCATAAATACCTTCACCTCCCGGTGAACCTGCTTTTTATGTTCTCAATGAGACCTATTGTGTCACGTAGACCGCAGTATATCAAAGTTCCGGTGGTCATACCTTAAGTATACACGTAAACAGGATACAAAGACAGGAGCAAATGTAAAGAAAAGAGTAAAATTTCCAGGCTTCAATTGTACAGTCTTCCTATATAATTCAAGTATTACTCATAAAGGAAAGAATGGGAAAAAATAAAAATTGTACAAAAGCATTTCACCTGAATTAATATTCAATTCTGAACAAGTGGAGGGCCCTGAAAATGTCTCTTAGGGTAGTTAGTAGACCCCCGCATCAGATCATCCTACCTCAAAAATGTCCACTTATGTTGTGTATCCTGGTAGCCTAGAGGTTAAAAGGTAGCTGCACTGATACTTTTCAGGTTCATATTTTTATCCTGGGTGTCTAATAAAGATTGTTTACATACTTGAATTTCCAAAAAATAATCCATTGCTGCAGCACCTCTATTCACCCTCTGTCTGAAAGCTCCGTTTTAGTATCTCTCGCCCTGCAGAAAAGCCTGATTGCTCTGATCTGATTGGTCAGCTGTCACGGGTCCGAGCAGGCCAAGTTTATGGTGCTTCCGCCTCAGAGCTGCCGATATTTTCGCAACCACAACTGTGCTGGGGGCTGATGAAAAGTGTGACATGACAACCTTATGGATGTCCTGATGGCACAAATTAAAGGCACAGTTTCTGAATATGGGCTGTGTACATTTCTCTGTTGGCTCAGCGTTTTGATACTTCACAGTATTTATACCGCAACAAGTGCTCGTGCTTTATTATTTTATTTTCATTATTTATTTTAACTTAAGGCTGAGGGTCTAAATTGCATGTTCCCCCCGAAATCTTCCCAAAACCCAAGTTAAGAGCAAGAGAAAGGAACATAAAAACTGGACTCACAGCTGCATGATCAGATAGAGGTGGTCGGGACTCTCGTAGATGTCCTCCAGCGCCACAATGTTCTCATGCTTGATCCTGCAAAGCAACAACAGACCATTAGTAAAGCTTTTTATTTTAAAGCTGCAACATGTCCTACATCACACAATGACACATTAAGAGAACTAAATGACTTTTTAATCCTAATAATTGCTGTTGGACTTGGACAAAAATTTTGCTTCACCATTAAAATTCTGCCAGGTCAACAAACATAACTCATAATCCAGAGTAATACACTGACAGTGTTTTCCTTGGATAGTCCCATAATCTCGACTCCAGTATCCTGATCTTTTAACCTTAGTTCCTCAACTGACTGATCTGTCTTACCTAAGATCCATATTACATGTCCAAATATACTTCCGCTTTTACGGGGGACAGCTACTGTCTTTCAAGTGGACAGCTACACATGATCTTCTGCCCACTAATTTCCATTTATTCATTTTTTTGCCCAGTTGCCAGCAAACGCCATCTGCCCATGAAGATCTTGTGATATGATAAAGGTCTAGAAGAGCTTCTGAATGAACACTGAGGTGAGATCGTTACATCAACTGCTAAACTTTGACGCTCAACTTCATTTCTCAAGCAGATGGAGGCTTGTTGACATCGAAAGAAGACTGTGCAGAATGTTCGAATGCTCTACTTAATTAGAAAGGAAATAAGTGAGATTATTCCAAAAGTCTTACTTTTAGTTCCTCTCAGTACATATTTGTCAAGGATTCAAACCCATTTTCATCTTCCCCTCACCTTTCTGCTCATTTCTGTCGGTTCTCTCCTGATTTCTCCATGGTTACAGCACTGTGATGAGAATGTGTGTGTGTGTGTGTGTGTGTGTGTGTGTGTGTGTGCGCGCGCATGTGTGTGCATGTGTAAGTACATTCGTTATCCTAACACCTCATACCTTGTAGAAACACGATTGATTTTGTGAGTGTTTGTGTTAATCATCTTTTGCATTGTGAACAGCGGTAATTCCCCTTGGTCTATCTCCTTCAAACACACATACACACACATACAGGAATCCACAGGAGGCACACAGGTGAGCATCTAACTCTTATTATGGAGTGCATGACCTCTGCGATAGCGGAGCTTAGACGTGACTCATACACACACACACACACACACCACACACACACACACACACACACACACACACACACACACACACACACAAACCAGACGCAGGCGTGCAGGTTGAAAAGGGATAATGTGTGTGTATTCAAGCCCTGCCTGGGATAATGAAGAGCTGGCAGCAAACAGTCTGAGTGTAATGGCAGAGGAGAGCATTCAGAGAAACCCTCTCATGGATTATAGGCTTTATGCTACAGTTAGTTGTTCTCATTCATGGATTTCTCCTGCATGTGTCCTGAGTTACTGCTCCACACGGCTGGAGCGGCTGTACACTCGAAGTTGTAATGTCTGCCATTCTTAACCATTTCATATCTTTTTAAATTATTTTCATCCACCATAAGCTCTGACTTCTGCTGAAATGACGACGGCAATGAACAGAAAATGATTCTACAACAATTTACATAATTGGTCAATTATTAAGTCATTGGTATCATGTGGTATCCGTGTTTCGTCAGCATGAACAGTCTTGGCAGTTGCCAGTTTGGGGAAAAAAAAACACACAAAACTTGAGTTCTATAGTATCTGACCAGCATACTGCACGTTAGCTAACTATTGTTGGCAACAATAATGTTAGCTAGCTTTAGCAATGTTACTGTTAGCTAACTAGCTAGCGTTAGCAGCTAACATAACATTAGCTAGTGAAAGGCAAAAATAATTTTATTTGTAGACAAAAAGTATGTAGTATAGGAGTTGGATGGTCTTGAAGGTGCAATATGTAAGAATTGGCCACCTGTCAAATTCACAGACAACACAGCATATCACCAGAGTAACTGCTAACTGCTGTTAACTGTAGCTGCCCTAAGCTAGTTAGCTCAGTTAGCTTTGTAGCTAGTGGTTCGGACTGTTGTTTACACTGCTATCATGAAAGATTTGGACCAGGTTAGCATGCTAACTTCAGTGGATATCTCTGCAACACAATACATAGACATAATAATGTCGGTATGGCTCTTATTCAAATAAGTTGATTTTTGAATGTATTCAACTAAAATTCTTACACATTCTCCTTTGAAACATATTAAAATAAATGCTGAAAATCAGCTGTCATGACACCATGAGGATACAAAAAGACTTTGCTTGGCAACAGCAATTATCTTATTAAACGGAGAACTTTTTTTATATTTGAGTGACCATCACAGCAGTATCTTTTATCAGTATCTTAAGTGACATCTTGGTTCAGTTAAAGCTAATGTGAAACTGTTTGCACACAAGCTATTTTTAGGCTGGGACAGCCCCTGAAAATTTGGTACCATGGGAATGAATAAAAATACATGCTAACTATTATGATGGCGTTGGCCTGTAACCACTGTAGTACATTGTCAGTTTGGGTTTGAGTTCCTCCACATTAAGACCAAATTTGTCATCATGGATGTTCTGTCCACCAATTTATCCCTTTTTGCAGTGGAAGGACATCACCGTCTTTCTGATTTGCGCCGTAAAGTAATCCACCTAATTTCCCTCCAAAGCCGACCCGGTTTCTCGTAGTGAACAGGCTGGTAGAGACTGCCAGTCTGCTCACTTAGGCTCTCATTTGTTTACACTAATGACACCCATTTGTCTAAATGAATGTCTACATCTCTCCTTCATTACTGGTGGAAATGCTAACTTCTCTTATGTTACACAGTGGAGCCAAAACAACAAATGTATTGTACACTATCTAATTGCACGATACATGTGTATTGTTTTGTCACAGCATAGAGAAGCCCAGCAGTTTGACATTTCTGTGTAATGCGTTGTAGCATGCTCGTGTGATTCCTGATTTTTATCTGCAGGAGGCAAAAAGTGCTCTTTCCAGAGGCTTGTGTGAAACATTTCTTGTACTCTGAATGCACTTCAAGTAATAGGCTAAAAATGTGTTATTCTCATCTTGTGTTTTATTCCACTGAGATGGTTTCAATCTTTTCAAAATAAACTAAATCAGACAACCTCCCTAACTGCTTCACTTATGTATTCAACCACTGGAATGTTAAATTCCTTTTTTACTTTCCATGGACCGACCACTCAGATGTATCTCAAAGGAAGTATATGTAAGATTTTTTTTTCAGTTGACCATATGGCTGTGATTGTACAGTGATTGTACAGTGACTGGTACTCAGTATTGGGACCACAGCAACCCTGGTTTAAATCCGGGTCAAGGCAGCTGTGGCAAGCTTTATGTCTTTGGTTTAAAGGGGCAGTAAGTGAGATATTGCATGCATTTTTGTGCAAAAAATTAACCTTACAACATATCAGTGACAATGTTATGCCAAACATGTATTTTGTTGCAGAGATGTCTACTCTAGTTAGCTTGCTAACCAGCTAACCAAAGCCTTCCCATTTCAGAATACCACTTCAAAAGGAGATGGTGAATCACTGTAGCATCCAGTTGCCCGCAGTTCAAATGAGAAGATGTAGAAGCATCTCTGCCCTGAGGGCGTAATTCAAACCTCGCGTCAGTCATGTTGAAAGCACTGCCTGTGGTTAGTCCATTGAGGAACCGGTGTTCAATAAATGACACAGAAAATGCAAAAATGGCTGAAGCTCTATGCAAGCTACCACTTTCAGCTCCACCACCTACTTCCACAAAGAAACCACATTCGGTAGCAGATAAAGAAGTAATAGAAATAGAAGCAAAATATGCGTTCACTGGTGTTGCTTCCCAACACTGGGGACAGCCATAGATGAGTCAAAGGATTTTCTTCTAGACTGTTAAGCTGTTGTTATGAACAGCTGTAAATGCTGACATTGGCTACAGACTGTATTTTTTGTAGAGGTGGACACTCCAATTCTCAGGAGAAATGCTGCTCCTGATTTTTCTTGTGTATGAATTTGGCAGGTGGCCGATTCTTACATATTGCACATTTAAACTCCAACAAAGAGGCCAGTATCCAAACAGAAACCACAGCGGGACTCCTGTGGTTAACAGTGTGCAGCTGTTTCGTGCTCACATGGACAAAAGTGTCAGTCGTGATGCGTGTGTGTATGTGTGTGTGCATGTGTGTGTGTGGTAGGTGGGCTGTGGATCATGACCTGGGGGCGGGGGGGTTGGGGGGGTAGGCGAGGGGTGCGTGGAAGAGAGAGGAGATGCACAGTTGCCCCGGTAACCAGGAATGAGGAGGATTATGTGCGTGTGTGTGTATGTGTGTGTTTGTCTAGCAGCACACTCACTTCCTGAGCACGGCGATCTCGTTCTCAATGCTGCTTTCCTTCCCCTTCAGAGCCTTCTTAGGGATGCACTTCACGGCGAACATCCGGCCGGTCAGCTTCTCCTGAGCCAGGACCACCTCGGAAAATGCTCCTCTATCAACACACAAACAAAAATATCATGTGAGTCACACGCAGATCATTTACTGGACAATATAACCTTCTGCTCTCTGGTGTCCGACTGGTTCTCACATTAAAGTTTTCATGACATTCTGTCAGCTGTGGGGAGGGAGTCTGTACACCACGCAGGGTTTAATTTCATCTGAAATATAGCTCCTGCTTCTTCAATCTACACCCTCACATACACCAGCAGGATAAAAGCAAGATGCACATTGAGTGTGTATATGAAATATATTCAACGCAATCAGCAGCAGCAGCATATAGGCAATTTGAGGACAAGCACAAGTTGCCTGTCTGCTTTCAAAAATATGTCTTATTAGTAGTCCTTTCTTGGCTTAATTTGTATCATTTCCACAGCATACATTAAATCTGCATTTTTGGCAGGGAAGAAAACCTGCAAGCATCAATCTTCAATTAAATCCCTGCAGACTTCAGCAGACGTTAGCAATTTCATTGTTGCATTCTTGGAGGAGAAATCGAGTGATTTAGTGTTTCACTTGCATAAAGTCGGCGCAAAGATAAAAAGAAAAGTTATCAGAAGCCAAGATAACCTTTTAGATAGATAGATAACCTAACTTTTAATTCCCAGCATGGGACAAACATTTCCCGTAATTGAAATAGATAACAGGCTGCAGGATCAACTGATAAATAACAGCTGACAAGCACTGGGAAAGCAGTCTTGTTCCAGGTATTGGCATGGCCTTTGTGTTTTGGTGCACGTCCACATCTGGCTAGAGGTAAAATCAGTATTAGATATCATTTTTTTTTATCATTTTTAACGGTTGAATATGTAAGAATTGGTCACTTGTTGAACTCACACTCCCAACAAATAGGGGCAATAGCTACCTGCTGCTCACAGTATTCTGTTTATGACTGTAGCTTCCATGAGCTTGTTAGCTGAGTTAGCCATGCAGCTAGCTGGTGTTTTCACTGTTAGCACAGGTCCCTTGGAACGCCCGGACAAAGGGGTTTTCAGGCCCTGGGCTAGCTAGTCAGCGTGCTAGATATCGCTGCAAAACACGTTTTTTGATGTTTTAAACAAACATTCTTACATATTTGATCTTGACAACTTAAAGAAAAACAAAAAATAATCGTATCAGGATTCTTATTTTGAATCAGAATAGCACCCATCAGTAAACCCTGCCTGCATGGTAAATGAGCAAGTCTTTCAAAATCCAGTTTTAACATGACTTCCATTATAAATTTGTCTCAAGCAAGACAACCCTGATTTTTTAGCTCTCTCCTGAGTCACAAAGGATATTAAAAGTGCCCCTTTAAACATTTTATAGGACTGAGACTCACATTTCAGTGCATTGCTTCAGATGAAACATCGTAAACAAAAATGAAAACTTCTTTTATTCTAGGTGAAAAATACAGTCAGTGGATCTCTAGATTCACTGTGTGAATTCAGTTATTTTGTCCTTGAGATCCCATTTACAACAGGCACAGGTATCGAATAAAATGTTAATATGCAGAAAATTACACTGAAACGGTAATGTGATTGCATCTGCCAAGTGTAACATTAGAACATTAGCAGTTTCTTTTATCTATTCACTCAGAGAGACCGCTATGCTTGAGAATAATTTCAAGTTTTTGTTTTCTCGCATCATAAAAATTGATGATCTTCAATAATAATCACAGCACCAATATTAGGCAAAACATTTGGAAAATGAAATTCAGCCATGTCTTTGGGGTCTTGCATGTGTGTTTCTGTGTGCGTCAGGAAGACAAGCAGGGTGATGAATGAAGATGAGCTCATTGTGAGTTAATCTGGCTGAACCGCATGTTGACTCCTGTGTCGATCTGCCTTCAGCTTCACTAATATCACATTAGAGCAAACATCTCTCTCTCTCCTTATCTCTTCTCTCTCACTGTTTTCCCTCCCCTCTATTTTCTTCCCTTCTGTCATCTTGTCCTCTACAACATTCAGGCTACCTGCAGCTGACACAAATTGAAGTTTATAACATTTTGAGTCCCGCTAAATGCAGAATGATATTACATTTCAGCCTGCAAGACGATTCTTTTACGGCGCTTCATGGCCTGGCTGATGTTGTTGCTGTTGAACTTCTGACCTTTAGTTTCATATGAGTTTGAACAAGGCTTGAAATCCCCCTTATAACTGAAGGGGGAGAGAAAATGGTGCAATAAGGTTCTAAAACTACCTGCCTGTAGAAATAAGGCTGCCTGAGTCAGTATCATCTTATCATTACATCTCTTCATAAGAGACAATTCTGTCTGCAGACACAGAGCAACAATAGAAGTTGTGTTTCTGGCCACCTGTTGAATGTGAGTCCAATATTCAATCTCCTTTTAGCTCCACTTTTGGTCTCTACCTACTCATGGGGGTAATGTATGCTTCATTAGTTACTTAACACTCCACCGTGTTCACCAGCTGGCTGCTAATTTTACCGTCTGCTGTTGTGGGCCATTTAGCCAAAATTAGCTGAAAGAAGCTAAAATGCTCAACAGAGATGAGGAGAACTATGGTGTCTAGTAGTAAGTCTCGCTTATATGCATTTAGCAGTAGCGCACTTCTGCATTGGGTAGAGGTCAACACTGAAGCAACCAGTGCTGAACACTGATTGATGATTATCATCCTTGCAGAAAGGGACAAAACACGTGAGTGTGCATGTTAGCACACTGAGAATTTAGTGTTTAGCTTAAAGACGACTGAAGTGCAGCCTCACAGTGCTGCTTACTTGCTGTAGACTTGACTTGTTAATCTGTTGCCTCATGTGGAGCTTGTTCTGGGCTCCAGGGTGTGACTATATTACGCATTAACCGGAAAATCTGTCACGTACAACTTAACATTGTCATCGGATGCACCAGTGGGCCTGAAATTTAGTTTCAGTTTGTTTTTCAAATAACTGCGGTTATTACGATTTCTTGTTGCATGTGCTATCATGGCACTTTTATTTGCACTTTTATTCCTCTGTACAAACATTACCATATTACTTTTATTAGTGGTACCACTAAATGACAAAGTCAGGCCTGGGCCAATCACAACCGCTCATCTTATATGGGGCAGGTTTGATATATTGACTAGAAATACTGTATGTGGTTTGACAAGATGTTCTGTGATGTTCTTTGTGTCAGGGTAATAGTAGCCAGCTAACTTTCCAACACTATGACTCAGCGGTACCTAACATGCTTGCATGTTCTACTGACACTAGCTTACCTAGCTTAGCACTACAAAACTTGTGTTGCTCTGATTAATTAATGTTAAGTCTATCCAATTAGATTGAGAGGTATTTTAGTCTGCGCAAATTGATGGAAGGTTATCATATAGATATCATAAGATAATTTATAATATCCAGCGATTAAATTATCAAAGGCTGGAAGAAAGAGAAACAAGACTAAACTCATTGGTAATCCAAAGCAATCAAAATAAATGAAGTGTTGTACAGCTCCACTATTCAAGATTGCTGTACTAACCTTGTTCTGCTGATTAAACATTTCATTCTAATATCTGTCAAGGCTTTATATCTAAATCAGAAAAGGCACAATTCATGAATTAACATCCATGTCATCTGCCTGCTTGGAAAATTAATTTCACATCAGGTTACCTTCTATACAGTCGACTACCAAACTAAACCTTATTAAAAATTTCCTCCTCCTTCACATTGCTGAGGTTTTTATTCATGGCTTTTGAGTACGAGACATCAATATGTGAGTGTTGCCATGCAGAAAGCCTTCTAGCCCTTTAGAGCCGAGCACATCTGACAAGCCACCCATCTGCCACAAGGCCAAACACAAGCTTGTCATCCCAGCAGTAAACACGCATTGGAAAACGGTTCGCTGCTGTCTCTCCTGCAGCGCCTGCTCTCTGTGTTTTTCTCACGCCTCTCAGCAGGACTCTCGTTCTCCCTCTCACCTTCACTCCCTCCTCGTCGTCCTTCCCTCTGCTGTTCTTGTCTCTCACCTCGCGCTTCACACATCTTTAACAGTGACATGTGATCATAGTGTCAGACAGTCGCCTCCGGTGATTAAGGTGGACAGTCCGGTGACCCATCAGATCGCTTCAATCGCCGCACACGAGCACGCAGACACACAGAGTGGATACCTGCTCGCACTGATAATGGCTGTTGTGGGTTTTTTTGACGACAAAACCAGACAAAACAAGTGGGCCAGGCTGATTGTATTGTTGCATCAGCTGCGCACACACACACACACACACACACACACACACACACACACACACACACACACACACACACACACACACTTATCTGTTCTTTTCATTCATCACTATCAGAGAGACTAGCACATGCATGAATGAGCATCTACTAAAAAAAAAACAGGAGCTACATAGTGTAGCAAAAGCTCTCAATCACTCCGTCACACACTCTGTGCCTCTGTGTGTGTGTGTGTGAGAGAGAGTGTGTGTATGGGGGTGTCTTCTACACAACTGACTGTACTTGATCTCCGCCCTAATCTGCACTAAAACTCCCAGTTCCCCCTAATCCCAATAATCCTAATTCAACAAACACATTATGTCTGATAAAATAAAACAGAAGCATATCAACGTGAGTTCACTTTGATGATCATTCAAAATGTCTGCCTCCTCTGTCACTATTACATGATTACAGCACTGCTACACTGGTGTAATTATTGTGAACAATCAACAACAAACATTCCCACTACATTAGAGACAACTGGTTAGCTTTAACTCCATCTCACACCACTGGTATTGGCAAATATGACACACAGTGGTTCTTAGATTCTCACAGCTGCAGTTCTTATTAATCTTCACAGGTGGGCAGACTGCAGCTGCACTTGCCATTGTGCCTTTTTAAATCCAGGATTTTAATTGGAGGTGTCAAATAATTCAGCGGTAACACCTTATGAAACAGAGGAACAACTGGCATAGTTTATATCTTTTATAATCACATTGGAAATGACAATAGGTAATCTTAAAGAGGAGGCTTGTGTTGGCGAAGCAACAGAGAATTGTTACCAAACTGCACTTTCCCTCAGCTCTAGGGAGCATTTAAGCATCTTTTGGCTCATTGTTTTGGCATTATGGGACACAACATTTGGTTTGATATTTGGCTTATAATTTGGTTGGATGGTAGATGACTGATATACCCTTTCTTCCACCGCAGCAGCAATAATCTCAGCTGTTCCCATACAACCACTCAGATGTAACAATGATAAAGGTGTTTACAGAAAAACATACAATCGAGTCATTCTCTATGGTAGGTATTGTTTTTTTCTACCTCAAGGATCCACTTCTTAGAGGGATGATTGCTGTATTAAACATAATCATAAAATCAAAATTAACATCAGAAATTAAAAGATAAAACTAGTTGTTTCATTCACTATGAGGAAACATGTTCCTATAATCAAACTGATCACAACGCTTCATGCTAACCCTAACCCTTTGAAGAGCCTACCATTGCCATGGTAACCGGTGTCGAAATCAGTATTTGAATGCTCTGGCTGCACCAAAAGAAGACAAAAGACTGATACAGTACAGCTCCTCCATTGGGTTTTATTAGTCCCAAAACCAGCACACATAAAAATCCAGCATGTGCACGTTATACGAGGGAACAGGACAGAACAGAACTCACGAGGAGCAGTTTTGCTCCGCATGCACAATTGTTTTTCTCACAATCACAGGGTTGTGACAGGCAAGCTTGACCCCCCGCCCACTCACTGGCAGCTGCTCAATGCTCACTGGTCCAGACGGTGGCTGATGGCTCCCCTCCTATCTTTGCCTCCAATTTAACTCATGATTTCAACTAGAAGAGCACCCAGGAGAGAGCATACCTCCGCCAAGGCCCAACAGTCCCCTTTTGTGGGCACTCATAGACACCAACCACATAGATACTCCTGACTGATCCATGCATCATTCCCTGGTAAATGAACAATTACGCTAAAAACTCCTTATCTTGCACCTTTATCTTGATCCACACTTAATAAGAGTTTATTCTGGGTCAAAACCTGTTTTTTTGTGTAATCCCACTGACAAACCAACCAACTGACAAACAGGCACAAGTTAAAACAGAAAACAAAAATGAAATTCAAGACAGTTCTACAATCCTCAAGTTATTTTATTACGTACAAGTGAACCTTGCTTTGGCTTAACACAGTGCTCACCACCACCCTTATCAAAACATCAAATGAGAGAATAGATGGTGTTCATTCCTCCAGAAGAAATGAATTTTTTCAACTCAAAAGTTTTAGTTGCATGAAAGTCTTGGATACAATTCTGCTTTCAGAGTCATTATCAGAACAATGTTGATGTACTAACAACCAACACTGATGTGACTGTCAACAAGATGTGGATGTTGGATCACTAAGTTGCAAGAACGATACTGCAACTAAGAGCAACAAAAAGTATTTAATACAACAGGAAAGAAAGGCATCCTTTATATATATATATGCAGTACACACCCACACCCATACACACACTCTGTTCATTCATGCTGAATATCATGTCTGAATAGTGGAAAGAAGTGAACGAAAAATGAATTGTGCTGAAATAAGGGAAAAGGTCAGGAGATGGAGCGGGGAAGAGAGTGTGTGTGTATGTGTGTGTGTGTGTGTGTGTGTGTGTGTGTGTGTGTGTGTGTGAGCATTGTGAATTGAGGCAAAATGGACCTAAAGAATAAGCTACTTGCAGGATCAGAAGCATACACACACCACCACCACTACTGCCGAAACAGCAGTAAACCCAGCATGGTCCACTTCACATTTTCTCAACCCTAAATGTATTTGCTTGCCACACACACACACACACACACACACACACACACACCATAACACACACGCGGACACACGCACACACACTTAAGGACCTGTGGGGTTCATTTGATTAGAGGAAAGGGCTTGTATAACATCTGGCAGCTGAGTTCACAAAACGGGCTGTGTGTATGTGTGTGTGTGTGTGTGTGTGTGTGTCGGGGGTTGACTAGCTGGCAGTCCCCGCTTGCTGTTACCCGCGGCAACAATGATTGCATTTCCTCCTGTATGAACCTGTGTAATTGTGTCAGTCGAGCTCCGCTGCCTCTGTCAGTCTGTCGAAAGGAGGAGATGTATTGGCAAGAACAGCGTGTGCATGTGTCCGTTTCTCCATCGCACATACCAAACAGCGAAACACACACACACACTTTCTCACGCACACGCACAAACGTGCACACGCACACATACACAGCGAACGATGGAGATAGAAACGGAGCGACTAGAATAGGCTGACAAGGTGACAGTGACACATTTAACGTGGAGCCTGACAGCAACCATCAGTGGCTCTCAATGTCAAGCTGAAAATACATTCAGCCTGGAAAGTTGTTAAGTCATCACATTCTTTTGTGTTTTACTGAAAATCCACCTGGAACCAAGGTGATACTTATAAAAAGAGACGGCAGATTTCATTTGGTGTGTGCTTCTTTTAAATGACCTGGCGCTGTTGGAGTGCAGCGGTGGAAAACATCTAAAATGTTTCAGCCATCTCGCACAGCAGTGGTGCCATGAGGTTTTGGTGTCAACTCGTCGCAGTCAAAGGGCAAGAGCTTCTTTTAGAGGGCCACCATGAAACAGTCATACACAGAGAAATCCATTACAGAAAAGGCTAAGAGGGCACGGCAGGAAAACACAAGTTGGGATGTGATTGGAACAAAGACTGAAATAAAAACATGTCCCCACCCCCAAAGTATACTTGTTGGACTAATTAGCTTACTAGCTCATACAATTAGACTAAAAGCGGATATGCTCAAACAAGACTAAAGCTTTGTTCCAGTTTCTGGAGCAGGTATTGTTCTCGAATTCATTTTCCACTGCTAATAGTACCCCTGTAGAACTGAGATTTTTTTAGCTGACGGCCAATCAAATGTATGCAGGTGCACATTGTCTATTTGTTAATCTGCAAGCAATGTGAAGTGTTTACCATCTGAAAGACCTTCAGCTAAATCTTTTGCTCAAACTGGATAGTATTCCACCTTCTACTAGATTTGGGCAGATATAGATACTATTGTATATCGCAACATTTGACGTCATATGCGATATTTTTCACAATATCAAATATCAAACAGCTGTTATGGCATCTCATGGCTTTGAAAGAAAAATGCACCCAGAGCTGTCGTGGCAGCACGGACCGATCTTTGGAGGTTACTTTGGGTTAATTGGCCTGATGTAGCAGCATGCATGCAGCGCTTTACCATACAGACATGGAGGACTTACTTTCTTAGAAGAACTCCAGCTTTCCAATTTAGCAATACGTTGGGTTAAAAGCGAGATAAATGCAGGGCCGAGGGATTTGAATGAGGCTTGAAGAACAGTGAGAAGTTGTTAACTAAAACAGGCCACCACTACAAATTTACTGAGTCCATCACCCAGCGCAGCTGCGGAACTGGCAACCATAATATCATCTATCGCAACATTTGGGCAGGAAGATATCACAACATACAATTTGGGATTTTGCCCAAGCCTGTAATCACTGAGAACACGTGGCTCAGGCTGATTTACTGATAAAAGTGTAAATTTCCAACTGATATATAAAAGTAGCCTAATAATGGAGAGAAAAATGACTCAAGTTTTGTCGAATTTGCATGATTTCACACCTGTATTAACCAACCAACAAACACAGGGTCATTAAATAAGAGGAGATGATGGACACACGTATCCCTGACAACACCAGTCCATTAATGCTCTCCTGTTGGCTCACAAAGTGCTCTGGTGCAGAGCAGTTGACTTTCATTGAAGCTGTGAAATGGCATTAATGGCGCACAGTAATTGTATTATTCATTAAGTGCAAAATGTTAACACGCCTCTCACGAGATAATGCTTCACCAAAAACACCTTCCCATCTTTCTAAAGGGTTCCCATTTTTGTTCTCTTCAGTGTCGGACACACACGCACACACGCGCACACACACACGCACAGAAAGGGATATTGTCAGCTTGGTAGGTCTGTTCCTGCTTGATCAATAATTAGAGGTTTAATCAAAGCAGAAGTGGTTGACTCTGAATGGATTCTCAGACACACACACAGACACACACACAGACACACACACAGACACAGACACAGCAGAAGGCCTGATAATGACAGAGCATGGACAAGGACAATTATCCACCACCGAACTATCGTCATCACAGAACAGACCATGCACACACATTAACACACACACCGTTATTTTCATGTGCTTTGAATACAAAGTAATCTGCCTGGATTGCGTGTCACTGTCTCGATGCCAATGAAAAGATAGGCCAGATAGGCCTCCCCCCGTGCAGGGCGATAGCTGATGGGATGTAAATGAGAAAAAGATACAAGGGAAATTGAGAGACAGAAAGAAAGAATAGCAGTGAAATGGTTGGAGGGTTTGTGAGAGAGAGCAACACAAAGACAAAGAGAGAGAGACAGAGAGATGAAATGTGGATGTCAGGTAGGCGGTGTCGTTTGGTAGAAAAAGACCCCTTGCTTCAGTTTTGGGCACAAGCCATTTGGCTCTCAGACACAAACATTTCATCTGAAGCATCTTCCATTACACAGCCGGCTGACTGTTGGAGCCGCATTCAGCCCACTGAACCAGGACCCAACTGTTTATTTGACACTGAAAGTTGACTTTTCAAGGCAAACAGGGTTTTCTGGTCACATGAATAACATTGCTTTTTAACAGCTATTACTTTTTGTGACACCCTTTCAGCTGAACTTTTTTGGTATTTCAAGAAACTTACATTTTCATGAAACTCACATTTTCAGTAATCTCAATGTTGGTTTTTGATGGCATATGCAGAGTTGCTAGCTGTGAACCTACAGGAAGGTGCACCCACACCTAAAGCCAAATTGCCATAAAAACATTAACAAAGGATAACATAAACCCACAATATCACAAGGTGGAAATATAAATGTGAATGAAGCGACGAACAAGATACTGAATATTTTCATCCCTTATTCATCTTGGGTTTGAATATTTCAATCATCAGAAGCATGTTAGCTTCATTTAATCACTAGAAGAAGATGGTGCAGAACATTCATGGTGTGTGAAACTGCCAAAGAGGGATTTAAGAGACGGACAATAACATGTCTCTGCCAATACTGAGCACTGAATTGAAAAAAAAAAAAATCAATTCAAATACGTAACGAACCCAACCATGTAACCAAAGTATGTATAATGAACTATAACTAATATAGTTTTACTTAACTGAAATAAAAATGAAGCTAACAGAGCGCCATTACATACATTACATACATTACATGGAAATGTTTAAGATGAAAAAAACAATACTAATACTGAAAATAACGGGCAAAAACACTCTGGAAACGTACAAACAGAATACAATAACAGTTCCATGATCATACATGTTTTAAACAAACTATCTGAGTTATCAACTTCACGGTACAGTTTCAAAGTGGTCCCCTATCTGTCAAAACTGCTTCCATGGTTGTCTTACTGCTCAAGTTTGTTCTCCCGCTGGATTCCTAGTAACCTCGTCATGTTCCAAGCACTTAGTCTGCAATTATTTTGGTAAACACAATAGTATCAGATTTTTTTGCATGGCCGGCAGCACAGAAACTAAAACCCAAGTGGTAAAAAAGTGTTGAAGTTTGAGATCAGGTACAATAACCAACAGTCGCACAATGTTACTTTATTGGTCAGTGTTTCTGTTTTATCTTCTAACGGCCTCTCAAAAATGATCTCAGGACCTGTTGAAGCTTTCTGACCCACAGGTGGAGAACTGCTGATTTGAATCACTATGGCAACGGGAGGCAAGGCGTGATGGGTAAGGATTTTATTACTGCCGCTGTGCAAACCCAATGGAGCGGAAAAACAGGACTGTTGTCACCCACAGAGGCGCAAGCATAAACAGTTTTCAGCAAAACCTCATGATCTTAAGTCAATATTTAAATAAAAAAAAAAAAAAAAAACACACTTGAGGTGACATTAGGGAGCGAGCGCTCAGAGCGTCCTTCCTCGCATGTCTTCCTATCTCTTTTTATTGCGAGTGTGTGCGTGCGCGTGCACTATATGCCTTTGTTGCAGGGTGCGTAGGCTTAAATAGCACTGTTGCCACGGCAGCAATTAAGTGCCAATTATAGTCTATATTCTCACTGTGGCTCCGACAGCAGAAGATGAAGATGAGAGATAGAGAGAGAGAGAGAAGGAGAGAGAGAGAGAGCAATGACAGTAAAATGCCTGAACAGTCTTCAATGCAATTAAGACAAAACAGCCACGTCAAACAGAATTTGGACTAAAAGCTCAAGACATTGTAATCCAACCCATTGTGCATATGGGTGCGAATAATGGGCTCCACTCCACCAGCAGTTCCACAACAGATGGCACACGCATGCAGAGCTCTTTTGGACAAAATTAAACATTAACAGAGAAACATGAACCAATGCATGCTGGGCGAGATCACGTGAGGACACTATCTGATACCACCGTCGATGAGAATTCAAAAGAGATGAATCAAAGCACAGGATTCATGTCGACAAAGACCTCTTACCAAGGAAGTGAGATACAGACCGTGATTCCAAACTGTAATTCGGAGGAAATCAGATAGCGATTCAACTAAAAAACCTGTTTGTCTAGACACTTGATGTCTCCAAACTGCAGACAAAATAAACTGTAAACACTGTGATCTGGAACTTATCAGATAGAGGGGTCCCGCTTTTCCACAGAAACGATGCCGATGCTGGGTTAGGCACAAAAACACTTCCAAAGGAGAGCCATGCTAGTGACTCTATGAGGCTCTATTTAGTCAGTGAAGTGCTTTGGGCTCTGCTCTAATGTCAGCAAAGCAAAATGCTTACAATGACTAAATGCTACCATGCTCATTATTAGCAGTTATTATGTTGGCCCTGCTCACCATTACTTTTGCATGTTGGTGCGTTTACAGTTGCAAGTAAAACTGAGGCTGATGGGAATGGTCTTAAATGATGTATTAAGCTGGAATTATACCTCCGCGTGACGTAAATTTACCAATCTGATTTAACTTCTATTTGTTGTTTATCTATTTGCTGTGTGGACTTGTCTGCACGGCCACTACGCATCACGTGTTACTACGCTACATCCAACTAGGGGATACGTCTCACAATTTCATACTGTTATACCTTGTTTATATGAGGCGGACCCTGCCACGTTTCTAGCTTTAAACAGTGTTCTGGTGACCTCAAAATCCTCTGAGAACATCTTGCTTATTCAGTCATGGAAAAATAAAGTTTCTGAGTTTGTATTATTACCTCATTAATATTGTAAACATTACAAATTCTGAGTTTGAATTTCTTCATTTAAAACTACATAGCACCCCTTTAAGTAGTATAAACAGAACTACTATGCATCGGTGCTGTCGGCAGCTGTCTGTGTATGCCTCCGTTGGAGAGTTTAATCCATGTTTAAACACACAGTATGTAATTACTCCGGCTAGTGGTCTCTCAATCAAAGCATGACATGAGATGAAATGCAAGTTGTGTGGGATTCACCACTGCGGGTGAAACCTAGATGACTCAGGAAGAAATGTTTGTGGTTTTATTTATGTTTCATTTAGTCACGTTCACCGAGATTAGAGCTGTCCCAAACGATTATTTTTCTAACGATTAATCTAACGATTATTTTTTCGATGAGTCGACTAATCTAACGATTAATCTAACATTACATGACCAAACAAAAGTAACGTAGTAACTGTAACTGTCGTTGGTAACTTATCTGAGGAAAAAAATACTGTAGTTGTAGGCGGAGCAGCGTCTGTCCTCCCGCCTGTCCTACCGACTCTTCCTCACATTTCTGCCCGAAAAACAGCGTCTGTCACCGGCAAAAACCTTTAACTCACTCAAGTGGTTGTGTTGATAGAAATCACCGCGACGGTCAGCCCTCCCGACCCAGACTTCAGTGAACTTTCCCCCAGAAAACTGCCTCCGTGGGTGACAGAGTCACGCAGCGACCTGTTTACTGATGACGATTATGTAATTACGTAATTTAGCGCGAAACACTAAATTCTTTCACCTTCCAGGATGTTTAGGGGGCTGGGTTCTCAATCACTACACATTATGAACGGGCCGCGGGTCTAGAGTGACAGGGGGGACACCTGGGAAACACCCCGACGTCATCATCTTTAGGAGCGGCAGCGCAGCTTTCTGTGTGAATTACATGGCGGTTTGTCTTTATTCCAGCGGTGCTTCGCTCTGTGTGAATGACCAACGGCGGAGTATTGACGAACCGCTGCTGCGGCGTTAATGCAGCGTCTCTGTGTGAGAGGGGCTATTCTCAGCCTCCGCAGGTACTACCACTTCCTGTTTGGGATGAAGCGTTGACGCAAATTATTCATGTCGACGAATTTATGTCGTCGATTACGTCGACTACGTCGACGCGTTGTCCCAGCCCTAACCGAGATACTTCCTCACTCTCTGACTGAAAGTTAAGGAACATGCAACCAAATGACATGCTACGTCACCTTGAATAAAATTAGGGATTTCTCTGGGACAGAAGTATACAAGTCGACAGAATATACTGTATAACAAACGTTTAGTTTTTTTTTTTTAATACAGGAATGTTACATATCACATCTTTTAGGCAGCAGGCACCAGTTAAGCATTCTGCTGTTGCTCAAAATTGTTATTTGGAAATGTTTTTGACGAAACGGATTTGGTTCATTTACTTGCTTATCCAAATTAATCTGAGCTACCTTCACAAAATTGTTTGTCTAACATTCATTTCCCTGAAACGAGAGAAACAGTATTTGATTGAGGTGTGTGTGTGTGTGTGTGTGTTTGTGTGTGTGTGTGTGTGTGTGTGGGTGTGTGTGTGTGTGTGTGTGTGTTTGTGTAATTCAGTGGAAAAAGGGAGTGACTACAAAGGAAAGAAAGATGTTGCTTCTTGTCCCCTTTGTGTGTTCACATGAAACAGACATGGACACATGCACGTACAGTCACACACTAAATGCAGCCTATGAGGTATGGATTTACCATGGCAACAGCCCTGACCACTACTGGGATGTCCCTTCTGTTTACATTAATCCCCATGGAAACAGCCTCAGCCTGTTAGCAAGGACGTGCGAGGACTCTGGGCAATCCAATGTTGTGTGTGCCAGAGATATGCATATGTGTGTTCATGCTCATGGTCATGCATGCTTTAAAAAACGTGTGTATGACTGATATGTTCAATCTGAAAGTCCATATTTGGGAGCGCACATTACTAAGAGAAGACAGGTTAGCGTAGTTTGATTCACCAACAGGTTCTACTTATAGTGCTCTACTGCTGTTGACCTCATTGGCTGAAGTTAGCCCATGATGGACAGCGGTGGACAGGTGGTTCCTCCAATAATGTGCCAAGTGTCCTTTAAAAGTGTCTGCCCTTTTTCAAATGAAACCATGTGGCTCGTCAGGTTAGGTTTGGGGATTAACTTAACCACAAATACATAACAGCTCACTATCACTGGTGCTCTGGTTATTGTCCCTAAACAATGGACTGAAGCTGGGGGAATTAGCCAGAACAGGCGCTCATAAGGGGATGTTCAATGTCCTGACTCACTCTGGACCGAACCACACAGAAAAATGTAATGTCACAAATGTGCAGTGTTATTTTTTCACATTTCTGTAGACAAACAGAAACATTTGCTCCAGCACAGCTATAGTTGTTATGCTGGTAGAAAGAGTACAGGTGGGAGGCGTCACTGTGTGAAGGGTAGGATCGATTATTATTTGGTTTTGTGTGAAAATTGTACACAGAACGTGACCATGGCTTTTTCCTTGGCTGATACTTGGTGCATTCATACACATTATCATCAGACTTTATGCAGGTCTGATGATTAACAATGGCCTCAAATCTACAATAAAAACACCACATCGTTACTTTAATAAACCACTACGGCTAAGAAGCTGTTTTGTTGACAGAGCAGAAACTGACTCTGCATTTTGTCTCCTGTGACCTTGGAGATTCCCCTCACCGCTCTCTCACACACACATACACACACACACGACGGATGTCGCACAATAGCATCAACTAGGGCTAAAAGGTACAAGGCTGACTGCAGTGACAGCAACACAAGCACCCAGTCAGCTAACAAGAACCATGCTGAGAGAGGCATACAGAGGGACACAAAGAGAGAAGTGGGGGGTGGCAGGAAATGGTAGATGTGGGAGAAAGACAGAGTGAAATATCATTTCCTCACTCTTTTTTTCCTTTTTCGAAGGCTGGAGATAAAAAGTCACTCCCGAACACGTCGAAGGCCATGTTGGAGGTCCTTCGCTCTTATATCTGGTTTAGAGGGAGTGATGAGAACAGTAAAATGGATTTGTCGGCAGAAGATAATCTTTCATGACATCCACCCAGAGAAGCGAGGTCACACGTACGGAACTACTGTAAATCAATTACAGTGCACCATTGCAGAGTTTTATTATTAAAATTCAGCATATACATTTGTTACTAATCTGTTACTCTTATATTTGGTGATGTAGGCAAGCATGGCCATATTTATTTATGAGTTAAACCTTCATATTTACTGGGCCTGTATTGTACTTGAGATGCCACAGATGCACTGCCACTCTATGTTTCCTGTTGGGCTGCTGGGGATTTTGTCTCCATGTATCACTTGCTGTGTGTAAACATCACTGTATTTGCCTAAGATGGAGACCTTTCATTATATTTTCATATTCTCCTCTGTTGGCTAATGTAGAGAGAGAAACAAAGCAAAGATCCCCTAAATGGGCTTCTCAAAGACTTGTAGAAGATACATACATATTGAATGCACGTGAACTGCACTGAAACAGTAAACTTAATCCATACATCGGATGGGTTCTAGCTGTGATGAAGATGATCAATATTATTCAGTTCAGTTGTTAGTCCTTGAGTGGGATCCGTGGCTGAGTGGAGTGATATCACCTTACAAGACCTTCACAGACTGTTCAGTGGGAACATGACCAAGAGTGTTACTGAAGGGCTCTCCAGCTTCACCACAACAAGCTGTTAGATGTAGCTCTTTGTCTCCAGTCTGCTTGTTAGGCATGGAAATTAGTCATTAATAAGCAAATCTCGCTCCATGCTGGAGACCTACATATATGCAGATGTATGATAGTGTACCAGGCCTAATGATAATATTTAAAGATGATCGAGTTGTTCAGTGAATGAAGGTTTTTCTTTTTTGTATCCAGGCATTGCCATCTTGCCACAATCTCTATGACTAACACATAGATACACATACATGCTCAAACTTGTTTTTTCCTCGAATGAAACTATGCAGTCACTTTCATGGCAGCTGTCTTTCATGCATGCAAACCTAACCACATATACCGCCATCACACCCAGACAGAGGTGACACACAGGAGAACAGGTGTTAACACGACTACGGGTGGGCATAACAGTTATTCAGCCAGCTTTATCTTGGCTCCGTTCAATAGATTACAAACTCATGTAATCACTGCTAACGTCACAGAAGCACAGTTAAAGATACACAAACATAACAAATGAGGTGTGTAAACAGCAGCGGAAGGTTGCTCAGGGCGCGGCCGGCCTTGAGACTATGCAGAATGAAAGGTACCCATAAACAGCTGAGCAAGCCTGCTTATTACGAACACCTGTGGGTGAGAGCGTCAGCTACATGACTTATATGTGAATATTAACATCGACGTGAAGCTGTGCCACATGACCAAAAATGAATGATGCAGATGCCATGAGTCAGTTGAGCCAGTTTCTCCCAATTGATTAGTGGGTGAAAAGAAATGCAGTGTGGAGAGTTTCATCAAAATCTACGCAGCACAGTCTGACATATTCAGGACATTTACATGCAGTCAAGAAGACAGGTTTGGTTTATCAGTCAATTAGAGGTTATTTGTAATGTGTAAAAAAAACAACAAGGTTTGTTTTATTACTGAAAGTTATATGCCTAAACTGTTTTTTGGGGGTCTTGTTGTCACCAAGTTTTTGCTAGACAACCAGATGAGACACCAGGAAGTCACTGCATCTGGCCTAGAAATAGTCCGACACATAAAGATGCAATAAGTCCTATTTACACACGACCACAATTTCTTTTGTGTTGCCTTTGCTAATAAGGACAGTTGTGAGACAGACAGGAAACATGGGACAGAGAGGGGAAGGTTTTCCCCCTGGAATAGTGACAAAGATCTGATCTGGACGATGAGCCCTGCTGCGTTTTTACTCCCGACTGTTTGACACGATGTAACCTCTTTTGACCTATCAGGGTAATACTATTTTTGGGGGGAAATCCAGGTACAGATGGTTTTTCCAGACAAAATGCGAATGACTCACTGTTATGTCACAATGATGTCATGGCATCAGCGTACAAATTAAATGATGAAATGCACATCTGCTATGTGTGTGTGTGGAGCTCAGGTGGCTTTCAGACAAATGAGAGAAAGCTAGACGGTACTGCTACATAACAGGGCTGAGTCGACGGATGATGCATGCAACATTTTGTCTCACATGCACATCAACGCACACAGCTGGGTGTGACCAAATGGTAACAGTTTTTGCATACAAATGATTTCACTAACTGTAATGCAACCTCTGTCTCTCTCTCTCTTTCTCTGTCTTTTTCTTTCTCTCTCTCTACCTAAAGCTCGTTACAGTTGAGCCGGGGACATTTTAAAACTTTGGGACTTCAACACTTGTGTTCGTGTTTGGGTGTGTGTGTGTGTGTGTGTGTGTGTGTGTGTAGCATTGTATTCAGCTCAAGGACGACTTGAGTGTAACTGGGCCAAGCTGCACCAGATAAACAGCCACACACACATACACACACTGATCTAAGTACAGTAGTGGGACTCAGTGAAAGTAGGTCTGCTATAATACAGCAAAAGCCTCCAAGGTGCAGATGAGTGTGTGTGTGTGTGTGTGTGATTGTGTGTGTGTGTCACTCTTGTGAAGTGTAATGCTTCGCACAGAGCAGACAGTTTGTGTCATTTTACACTATTGTTTTCTGAGTTAATTCTGGTATGTTTTAAGCAAAAAATGGGTTAGCATGAATATGTTATGCTCCTGCGTTTGTGACTCTCTGACACATCAGACAGTTTGTGTCATTGGGTTAAAATTTTGTAACTTGGCTCATGTACGTGTGTTTATGTATGTGTCCGCCTCTCTCTCTTTCTTTGAGTGTTTGTACGTGTGTATGTGGGTGTGTGTGTGTGTGTGTTTGCGTGTGTGTAGTCTGCCCTAAATTACCTGTCCAGAAGACAGAGTGTGTGCTGGCCAGCAGTGGAGCTGCTGTGGCGCTGCTTCCATTAACGGCAGCGATCATTCACAATCTGATGGGCAACAGCTAGCTGTTACCACGGCAACCTGCTGCGTGCCTGCCAAATGATATTTGGGTGCATGTTGTCACACTATAACTATATCTGCAATTTTACTGCTGTAGGATAAAGCCCCAGAGAGGTTATTGCGGTGAACAAGATGTTAAATGAAGACAAGAAGCAGGTGAGTTATTAGCAAATGAAACAATTTGATAAAAAGTAACTCCTGAAATAAAGCTGTCTCATTCATTGCTCACAATCAGCAACTACGTCACACAGATCTCACGTCAGGGTGGGACAACTTAAAGTTGTTTTGCTTTGGCCATGAATGCCAACAAGCTGCCAACTGAGCACCAACCGCCTTCAGCCGACGCTAACTGTATAAAGGCTTGTGTACACATAGCGTTTTTTTGTAGCCAGAAAGGCGCTGCCTTTGCACTTGGGAGCGCTGGGATTGAATTGCTTGTGCACCGAGAGACAATTTTAACTCATAAGAAACAACTGAAAAAAGGCAAAGGCGCTCGCATATTCACATTGCAAGGGGCCAATTTCATATGCTACCTCATCAGGGGTTGATTATTGCCCATGATCAATTGAAATCCTTCAATTGCAGACAAATACCATTATCAGTTTTTACAGCGCTGAGCATAATGTAGAAGGAAGGAAGAGATTCTGTGCAATCTTTGACTCGACATGAGTTACACTGACTGAATGGAAATCCTTTTTTCAATAAAAGAAAATTCTATATAAAGATTTTTATATCCTATTTTAGAATGTCTTTGGTGACTGAGATGTTTCAGGTCACAGTGAGAGCCATCCACGACAATGTTGCATTGTATCAAGATCAGACTAGCATTAATGTCAAGGCACGACACATGGAGTGTTGGCTTTCTATACGAATGCTAAATACATGTTAATCCAGTTGAATACAACCATTTCTCTAACTACTTTTACACTTTGGGGAAAGGTTTGATATCACTTTACTGAAGCACACAGAGCAGGTTGAGGGGAAATAGGCTCACCAAACAAGTTAATTCTGATATTTCATCGCAACAACAAAACGCAGATGGCCTGAATAGAGCTATTTACATGTCAATTTGCCCGACAGGATGATTTCCAGCCAGACAAGAGAAAAAATATCACTGAATGGCTGGACTTCTGGTAATACTGTGGAATAAAACTGATCATTTTGCATCAGGTTTGGCACTGACTTTGTTTGTTCTAGGACAGAGAGACAAAGTGGTTCATGAGTAAATATCGTACATATTAACTCTACAGCTAAACTGTGAATATCTACAGACCACCAAGAGATCTCAGAAAACACAGTCGCAAATCTGAATCAAATCGACCAGGGAACTTTCACAAACACCACAGTGAAGAAAATCAAACTGATATAATGTTCCCTGGAAACATAACTGAGTTCTGCTGAAAGATGGCATTATGGTGATATCCCACATTTTCAATCACCGGACTGCATTGGATTTATCTCTTTTTGCAAAGTTTCCTCGTCTTGCTCTGAAAATCAATCTCAGCCGTGCAGCCTGTTCTCTCGCTTGCTGCCATCTCAACAGGAGACGAGCAGAAAGAAAAAGAAAGAGAGGAAAGCACAGATCTTAATGTTCCTGCAACAGACAAAGCCTAACAGAGAGAGAAAGAGAGATGGAGACAGACCCAGACTGAGACGGTCTGGTTGATGATTCATCCCGGATTCAGAACAGTCTGAACTGGGCAGTCGTTACTCAGGTGAGCCTAACACTGCCAGCATTAAATCACTATTACTGTGCCAACTCTTAAAGCACATACCAGGAGAAATGCTGCCTTTCTCAAACAAGGGGTCACGGATGAGGTTCTATAAAAACCTGGCAACACTTTCAGACATACTTTCATAACAAGATAATATGGTACACACAGTTTCATTCCTTGACATGAAGACCAACTCCTGACTAAATATGAATGTCAATCCTGTCTATGTGTACCGTTCATTACTCTTACTTTTGCATTCTTAATGATGTGCACACCAATTTTAAACCTCCTAGAATGGGGCAGACGGGATGGTGGGGATGGGCAGGAGAGTGATGCTTTGCTGTATTACATTTATCATTGCCACTGACGTCTTGCTGATATACACTCAATGTATGCTGCACGGCAGTGAGTCTGACCCAAATCTGGGAATGTTTGTTTCTTCTTCTTTGCTTATATGTAAAATCTTAATAAAAAAATGGTGAAATCAAATCAAAGCACATACCAGGAAGAGAGTGCTGTCCTTTTTCGGAGCAGAAGCTCGCTGAGTTTTTGGTGACAGCAGATGGTGGAAGGAAGGGAAGGCTGATTGAAAAATCAATTCCAACACATTCATCCTTTAGCGGTGGAACAGGACACCCCTAGCACGCCCCGAGGCCGTCCCCTTAGGCTTATATATGCCTCTACTCCCCACCCTCATTGCTTTTCATTAAAATTCCTTTTTTCCGCTGTGTTATCTCTTCTTCCTCCTCCTTCTCCTCTGCTCTGGTATTTTGTTATATTTTGCACTTCCACTGTCAGAGCAGCGGAGCCTCAAGGGAAATATGCTAAGCTGCCTTCTGACTTGCCTCTGTGTTCAGGTAGAAGCTGTGCTCTGCACAAAAAAACTGCCAACTGCCAACTGTTAGGCTTTCTTTCAAATAAATATTAAAATTACAGCGCGAAACACTGTCATGTGCTTGTTTAACTTAGCTTTGTCTATGTGTGTCTTTGGGTACTTTTTTGAATGGTGAACAGGATTAAGAAGTGACTGTATGTGTATGTGTGTTTAACTGATGAATGAAATGAATAACAGGAAATCTAAGAATGTATTAAGCATCGACCCGAAACCCAGACGTGCTACATTGCTTCACACTTAAGCTAATCACTGTTATGGTTTGCCGACTGAGAGCCGCTGTATTTATTGGTTCTAACGGGATATGCCGGTAACGTGGGGAAGCTTGAAGTAAAACTATGCACTACGCAGTCTGAAAGCATTTCCCCGAAGGTAACCACAACACACGCTGGCAGATTTAATCTTGATTTATTCGGGAAACAACGTCTGCTCTATTTCACCGGCATTCTGCTTCATGGTCACATTTCACATCTGACCACAGGCATCAATGCTCAGAGGAGAGGATACCTTCGCTTTAACCTCCAGGTTTGCACAGCTGGTTAAACAAGCTTGTCTCAGTATTATCATATAATATTTTTTTGCCCAAATATACAAATTTTTTGTCAAAGAATGTGTGGTTATCAGGACTATAGCTATGTGTTTTATCATTATAGTAAGGTTATAATACCTGATGGTCTAAATACAGTTTCTAAGCCTTGTCCATACTGCCAGGAAGGTACCAAATATCTTCACTTCCCAGAAACAATAAAGAGGGCATGACCTCAGGGGGAATCCGCAGATATCCTGGCAATTGTATTTCTCAAAAGCAACAAATAAAAGACCTAACATGTTTTTAAAAAGGGGTTAACAACATATTATAGGTCCTGAAAACATCATTTCTGCTCCAGATTCTCAGTACAAGTGACTGGCTGCTGCATGATCGCCTATCAAGATTAAAACTGATTGCTGTTCACATCAAAGATTCCGGTCGTGTTGTTTTGTCTTGTGCCAATCAAGATTTGACAACAACTGAATCAGACTCTGATGACGGTTTGCCATGAAAATCCAACTTCAGAATGAAATACCTAAGATTTTAATCTTATTAAGTATTCTGGGGCCTAATTAATTTTTTGGGCTTCTTTGGAGCAGTGAGCAAGTTGTAAACATAGCACTGACATATTATCAACTTTTAAAGTTGTTAGGATTAAATTATTAGCAAAACTGTTTACATATCCAGTAGACATGGTGCAACATTAGCATTCATTTGGAGTCCTGTCTCTGGTCTCCTGTCCAGTGTTCACTAGCTAGTTGCTTACTCTGTACATACACTGTTTAGTGCTGGCCAGGTAGTTTGCAGGGGATTATACGAGCCTTCTTACTCAAAATGGCAGCGTTTTTCTACTGGAAACCATGTTGTTGAGAGCGACGGAGTTTAATCAAAACATTTAAAAGCCTTTTCAGACAAAGAACAATTTTTTGTCGGAAAATGGAAATGGTAATTTATAAAAATAAAAAACCAAAACACATAGCTGAAAGACACTGAAACTCCTGTGTAGAACAAATAGGAGCTGGGGGTTTGTCACTACAGGTTATTTTTTGATAATGAGTATAAAAAATATTGATCAGTGCAGCTTTAAGCTTTTACTCCTATAGCACTTAGCAATAATTCTATAAAAACACCTACATCTTGCTCTTTTTCTGATTCAAACATGTTAGATGACCAAATCACTTACTCATACACACTGTGCTTTCTCTCTGCTCAGAGAGCTGAGAGCAGAGAGCTTTAACAAATGTATTTAAGCCCAAATGACCACATAATGTCTTCTGTTGACTTCTAATGATGTTTTCAGAGGCGAATATCCTGCAGGGAAACGGTAAACAACACTGATCACACAACTCTGCTGACCCCCAGCACCCTGTTGTCCTTGATCACCAGAATATGGTCAGCCTCCCAAATGCTAACTTCATCATAACAAGCAACATTTGTCTCCCAGCAGGCTGTGGCCCTGATTTCCCCCTCAAACAGCAGATGTTGTTGTTGAGACCCTTTAGGATTGCACAACAGGCCTGCAACCAAATCCTCCACTCAAGAGCATTACCATCAAGTGTCCTGTTTCCTCAGCTGCCCCACAGCACCTGCATTCATATTGTGTCCCTGATATGTTTATGCACAACATTTATGTCTGCAGATCACACAGAGACGTCATTTCTTTTGCAGGTGTGTGTGTACTTGGTTTAACATCCCCATGTTCATCTGTTCATCTTGAAATGTCATTTAATAGATCACAAGGAAACAGCAGTAAGACTTGCTTCCATGACTGACAAAAACTGAGTCACAGCGGGATATCAGGGCACGTTGCCCCTGACAAAATGGCAAGTGTTTTTGATGCGTAATGCCAAGCTTCAGGAAGAAATCTGACTTTCTTATGTAAAGCAAATGGTGCAGCATGAAGTAAATGCTACTGTAATAAAGTGAGAAAGTGAAAGGTTACAAGACAAAAAAAGTGGTTTAAATGTCACCTTTCTGACAGTGCAGGTCTTCAGAAATGTCCTGCGCTCAGAGAATGATTTTCTTCTGGCACAGATAGTGATGCTTCACTCCGTCATTTACATTTAATGTCTGAATGACTGTGGAACACGTGGCTGTGTTTACATACATGAACAGCAACAAACAGGCATGCGTGCAGCTGTCGGATGACGGAGCCATGTGTGTCACAACAGCAGACAGACAGCAGGCTTTCAGCACGGGGCCATTATAAGCTGGATGTGGTCGCACGGTGGCTTAAAATAGAGCGCTGATCCGATAATGGACTAAAGTTTATGATCATTAATACTCAGGTCTGGACACGTGTCAATCTGTGTAGAGAGATGGATGGCGGCAACCTCCACGTACAAACACACTCACATAATTTCACATGAAATGCATTTAGTGATGAGGAGAGTCCTGACAGCTGGCAAATGCAAGTGTTTTATTTGCTGCATGTACAAAGGCGAGACTTTCCCCCTCTGCTGCTTTTAAAATGTCCTGCTCAGTGTGTGTGTGTGTGCGTGTGGTGTGTGTGGGCGGTTTGTGTGACATGACTGTAGCTCAAATTTTAGTAGCATTGGGATGCCAAACACAGACGAGCATATTCAGTGGCAATCTGTGTTGAAACCCTCCGCCCATCTAAAACTTCAAGATGGACAAAAGTACCAACGTCAACATTGATGTTAATACCACCAGCATCACTACTGGAGGCATCAAAACCAAACAAAACCATTACTGTTGATTATTCAGGCTTTTTTTTCGGCTGTAGTTCATATTGGTATTCTGAACAGTATGTAAAAAAGGGAAAACCAATTGTTAAATGAAACAATTTCGGGCGTGTTCACTTTCGGTTCTACCTCTATACTAAGTAAACTGGTTCAATTAACAAAGCTAAAACGGTCGCTTATCTGATCATCTGACATCTCCACATCAGACTTTGTTGTGACGATTTTGCCATGTACGTCACAGTTGGGTGAGTTCATCACGATGCATAGCTTGATAGCTAAAACTACAAAACAACACCCCAGTTGAATGTTTTCTAAGGTATGATATACGATGTCCACATTCAATTGTATTGAAAGGGTAGATACTATAAAAATACAGATTTACAATCAGAATTTTAGCCTGAGGCCGGCTGTAGCTCAGTGGGTAGAGCTGCATGTTGAAGTGTCCTTGAGCAAGATACTGAACCCCAAAATTGCTCCTGATGTGCAGTTGGTGCCTTGCATGGCGGCCTCTGCCATCAGTGATGGCCCTACAATGAGCTGGCAACTTGTCCAGGGAGTGCCCTGCCCTCGCCCAGAGACAGCTGGGATTGGCTCCAGCAAAAACCCCCGTGACCCCATAAAAGGGATAAAGTGGTTACAGACAATGGATGGACGGATTTTAGCAGCAGAGAAATTAACATTATTATACTACTTTTACTCCAAATTTACAGTGCATTTGCAGTTGAGACATCTTGCTTCTTTGTACACTGTCTATGTACTATTTTGTGTGCCTTTTTGTTTTTTTTTATCTTTTTGTCATGGAATCAAAGGAGTAATTGTACGTATGAGTTTACTGATCCAAAACAGCTGAGCAAGTTGACCCTGAGTAAAGGTCATTTTGTCAAAAGGGTCCATTGTATTAAATCATAATTTTCAAACAACAAAAACATGAGTACTGTTATCAATACTTCTAATCTGCAGCTGCCATAACAACGTCAACAGCAGCATCCTAACAAGGAATAGCAACAAGGTCAATGTCACCCAACATGAACGTCACGTCAGCAAGTATGCCAACATCATCTGCAAAAACATCACGGGAACAAACAACGAAGATGATTTCACGTGCATCAGCATAATTGCTGATGACATTACCA